>ML297075.1:0-16225 GCA_005239495.1 Nicotiana undulata | reverse complement strand
AAGGGGAGAAAATATAGGTTGTTTTTTTTGGGGGGGGGGGGGGGTGAGGTTGTGGTGGCAAATATCTCAGTAAGCTATAATTTATCTCCACAGTGTCATGTTAAGTTTCCACTTACAATGGGATACGATAGATTGATATCGTTGTTGTGTAAAAAAATGAGTATGAGCAAACGTTCGGTGAACCTTAAAGTAACCGGAAGATATCCATATTCTGTCACTCCGCAAGGGGTTTCTTGTTACGCTGAGTTTAACATCGAGGATGATGAAACTCTGAGTGACTTTTTGAGGACTCCAGATGAATACCGGGAATTTCTTTTGATAAAAATGCTGGAAATGTACGTCAAGGTTGAAGACGTTCGCAACAATGAGGTTGCACAAAGCAGGGATATCCCTCAGTCATCGGGTGATTATTTTGGAGTAGTTTTAGCCGAACAGGTTCCGGCTAAAAGAGTTTGGCCTGGTCTAAACTTATCTCCACGGGAGAATGAGGAGCGAGGAAATAATTTCTCTCCTACTTTACATAATTCAAAAAATGAGTGGTAAACTTCAATTTTTCTTTGTGTTACAATGTTAATTTTGTTGTATTGAATTTGTATTAACACTCTTATATTCCACAGGGGGTACCAGCCAGATATGAATTTTTCAAGTTACGAGCCAAACGCCCAGTTGGAATATGTGTAGTTCTGGTGTGTTGGATCATGGTGGTCCATCCGGGAGTCATCACCAACAGGATAATGTCCATCATGGGATGCCAACACATTACGATTTGTAACTGAAGTGATATAGCTACATGTAAAGTATTTATCAATTTGAGTAGCTCATTATTTTGATGGGCGTGCAGTGAAAATGAGAAACTTGAAGGTCCTGTCCTGACTCAATTGCCCGAAGACGACATATTTAATGGGGATCTGGCAGATGCACAGAGTCAGGAAGAGAACAATGATTATGACAACAACACCGATGAGTCCGGAGATGACACACCCTTCCCTGATGAGGGTGGTGATGAGGAGGAAGAGAATGCTGAACCTGAATTGACGAGGAAGCATGCTCAACCCTCCGTTAGACCAAGAGTGTACGAGTCCCAAGTGTCATTTCATTCAAGGGAGATTCCCTACCTTGATCATTTGCCAAGCCCTCACAAGGGATAATGACGAAATTCGGACATCAATGTGGGATTAATCTAGACCAACGGAGCAGTCAAAGGGCATTCTTTTACCTGATAATCACGCCTAAGCAGAGCGGTGAAAATGTACAGCGTAAAAGAGTGTCGTGAAATTACGGTATGGGAGTCAACTTCGTATGTATACACGGTTGTTTGCCGTAGATGGTTTACAGATTGTCATTGGATGCTGCGTGTGAGAAAGAAGAAAACAAATACGTGAAAAGTGGGTAAATACATTGGCACCCACACTTGTGAAATGGACACATCTAGTGGGAATCACTTCAACTTGGATGTTGACTTGATTTCTCTTGTCTTGATTCCGCACATTGAAGCGTCCATAAGGTACAAGATCAAAGAGTGTATTACATCCGTCCACCAGGAAAATGGTTGTACCATTACCAAAAGAAAGGCATTTTTGGGGCGCAAACGTGCGTTTGAAATTGTTTATGATAACTGGGATAAGTCATTTGCATCTCTACCCAGGTACATGGCCGCATTGCAACACTTTAACCCCAGGACCGTTGTTGAATGGAAACTTGAGCGAAGTCTGCGAATACTAGAATATATATTCAAATACGTGTTCTGGGCATTTAAACCAGCAATTGATGGTTTTCTACATTGCCGGCCGGTAATATCCATAGACGACACTCATGTCTATGGAAAGTATGATATTAAGTTGTTGAACGTCGTTGCAGTAGATGCTAATGGAAGTATATTTCCTTTAGCTTTTGCTATTTGTGCCAATGAAAGCCAAGAGACGTGAGCACTGTTTTTGAACCACTTGAAAGAGCACGTTGTCAAACAACGTTCAGGTATTTGTCTAATATCTGATCAGCATGGTGGTATTATAAGTTCTGTAGAGAATTTGCCTGCATGGCAAGAACCGTATGCCTACCACCATTATTGTGTGAGGCACCTGAAGGACAATTTCCAGAAGGCACATCCCAATAAGGATTTGTATGATTTAACGTGGATGGCTGCAACAGATCACCAAGAGTGTAAATTCAGGAGACACATTGAATCTATCAGGTAGGAAGACGAGGGAGCCTATCGTTGGTTGATGACACATAAACTTGAAAAGTGGACTTTGCATGCGGATGGTGGAAGAAGATGGAAAATTCTAACTACAAATGTGTCAGAGTCTTTCAATGGGTTATTGAAGTCTGCACGAGGATTGCTTGTCACAGACATGGTGCGGATGTCATTCAAGCAGATGACGGAAAGGTTTGTTGAAAGGGCTACAACTGCAACGTCATTGATGGAAAGGGGTGTTGAATATATGACACTACCAATGAAAAGATTTGAGAAATACAGGCGGCGAGCACATTGGCATTTATTCTTATAGTATTGCCACGAGCGAAATATTTTTGAAGTTCGCATTGCTATCCATCAAAACCGAGGGAATAATGTACACACCATACATAAATCCAGAAAGTTATGCTTTTGTGGGAAATGGTCCATCTACCACATACTGTGCTCACATGTCATCAAGTGCTTTCAACATACAAGTTTAGGGTCAACCAACTACGTTGATAAAGAATATAGTGTTGCTGCATACTTAAACACCTATAGTGGGCAGTTGCAGCAAGAGGGTGCTGAGCATTATTGTCCGTCGTAACCATTTAAAATGGTGTGTAACAAGGAGTTTTTGCGTCAGTGACAGGTGCAAAAAAGAACGTGTATACGGAACAAAATGGATGTTGGTGATACCGTTTATGAGCGCAAATATGACATATGCTCGCAAACAGGACACGATCGTAAATATCCTTCAACTGGTTTGGGTGGTGGTGGTAATCAAGATCCTGGTGGAAGTTCATCTAATGTACCCAACTATCAAGGATACACGTATTGTTTTGTTTTCGTAATGTGATTGTAATAAGTGTATGTACTTGTTTATCTTGCAGAATGTATGAAATAAAATTATGTTTTCATCGTTGTTAAATCTTATTAATATTTAACATAATCATACAAATAAATAATATAAAATAATTAAGTGGAGTAACTTAATGAATTTCTCCCCCTCGTTCACGTTATCAAAAATAGTATTGGATTAAAAACCCAAACTTATTACATTGACTTTCGAATTTCAATATTGCCAGCATTATATCGAAGGTTAAAATTATCAGAAAACTACACTGTCGGAGGAGGAAGATGTTAGATAATTATGTGAATGTGTGTATATATATATATATATATATATATATATATATATATAATTAGTCCTACTCCCGTATGTAATAGGATAACGCGGTTAAATACCATGTTATGTGTGTTATCTTGTCGACCTGAAAAGCTGCCCCGCCTGCAAAAGCTATCTTCTGAAAAAGCTTTATTGTACCCGAAAGAATCTTTAATACGTGAAGCATAGCGCGGTTAAATACTACGTTATGTGTGTTGTCTTATCGACCTGAAAAGCTGACCGCTCGCAAAAGCTATCTTATGAAAAAGATGTATTGTACCGAAAGAATCTTTAACACGCGAAGCATAACGTGGTTAATTATTACGTTATGTGTGTTGTCTTGTCGACTTGAAAAGTTGCACGCCTGCAAAAGCTATCTTCTGGAAAAGCTGTATTGTATCCGAAAGAATATTTAACACGTGAAGCATAGCACGGTTAAATACTATGTTATGTGTGTTGTTTTGTCGACCTTTAAAGCTGCACGCCTGCAAAAGCTATCTTCTGGAAAAGCTGTATTGTATCCGAAAGAATCTTTAACACGCTAAGCATAGCACGGCTAAATACTACGTTATGTGTGTTGTCTTGCCAATAAATAACTAGCGCATTTTAGTTATAGTATGCGCTTAACCAAAACAAATAGCAAAATTTTCCATAAATTTTTTATTTTTCTTGCATTAGCAAATGTTTGGACGCAATGACCAACCAAGATGCTATTGTGGCAAACGTTGTACGATGAAGTCATGTTAGTCTGATTGTAATGTTGGCGCGGATACTGGATGTGTCTAAACAGGTTTGGAGTCAATGACGGAAATTATTGCAATTTCGAGGAATGGTATGATGAACCCATTAAGCAGGAATGCGACAGAGAATCTTTGTATTATATTTGGAATATGAACTGTGAATACCAACGTCGTGAGTCTGAAATGAAATGAGAAATTGCGGCATTGCAGAAGGAACTAAAAGAGGTGGAAGAAGAAAAAAATAGGCTGGAAGCGAAATTTAAGTGGTTGGAGCAGAGAATAATAGGCGATAATGACTAAACAAACACATGTATGTGTTGAGTGTAGTATTTTATCTTTATGCTTTCCGTGCCATGTGTTTTTATTAGTTTTAATGAATTTAAATTATGTTAAGTTGCTATGTTTGTGTTTGTATTGTAGTATTAAAATAACGAAGAACCGGAGAAATAAAAACATAATGCGCATATAATGTAAACAATAAAAATTGTTGCTATTATTTACTTAATGTCATATTTACATGAACCACAAAAAAGAATCAACACAGTCTGTGTGCTTCAATGCAGCCGCTGGCCTGAGGCGCATCCCATCCCGCCCGGCTACGCTACGAGGATCATCCTCATCGCGTCGCCTGTTTAACGCAGAATGCGCTGCAACATGATCGTCAGTAGGGCTGACATGCTCGGTAGAAGGGACCTTCGGTCCAGCAGTAACCTACTGAACAATAAGTTATTCCAATATATGAAAATATATATTAGTAATGTACGTGTTAAGTCACAAAAATTTAAATTGTCTTACCATGGTCTCGTCGGGCTCATGAATATAATCATCCGTCGCAGCCGGGTCAGCATCGCACAAAGTGGCCCCCATGACGGGCGAGGATGAAACCTTAATAAGAAAAACATAAATATATTTATGGCTAATCAATGAGATAAAAATAATTTTAAGTTTAACAGTAATACAAACATACTTGCGCCTTTGAAAGATCCCCAGCATCCCTCGATGATGAGCCATAACTTAGCCGACGCCCACTATCAACATCTCGGGTCGGCCGATCATCAACAACGATAGATGGGCCTGGAAAGTACTGATCCCAATCCTCTTGCGTAATGCTCGTGCCCGTGATCAATAATGGATCTGCTGGGGTCACCTGTGAAGTCCCTGGAGCGAGCTGAAGCAGAAGGCTATATGACGGCATGCTGCTGTGAGGGTAGTCTGGCTCATAGAGGTCACTCAACTGATCAGCTCCAACATCCTCAACAGGCGCCTCAACGCCCCCTTGCTGGGGACCACCTCCTCGCCGGACCCCATGACCTCGTGGGACACCCCTGCCACGTTGACCACGCTCCGGCGCCACTGGTACCCCACAATGGTACTACTCTGGTGCCACATAAGTAGGGCCGTGTCCTAAGTGATCATCATCTAGGGCTCGCCGCAGTGTCCGGGCAGCCAGCTCTGTAACTTGTCGGCCATACTCGTGCAAAGTGGACGCTCCCTCGCCGGCATTCTACTGCATCTGCAGTCCCAACTGGTAACAAATGTAGGCCAATAGCCTGCACAACATGTAAAATATAAATTACGGAATGCTAGGTTAAAGTTATAAGTAAGTATACCAAAAAACATACTAGTGCCTCGTGCCTCCCGACGTATGTAACGTACCAACTGCCATCTCGATAAATGGTATTCCTGACAAAAAGACGGGCAACACTGGGGTACCAGCCCATATAATCATGATCAGTATCCATCTGGCGCGATGGGGGGGGGGGGGGGGGGGGGGTAATCAGGTCAAGTCGTTGGTCCCAGGTATCGATCTGCGCCTCTAGCCATGCTATATATGCCTGGTCCACCCTGGAACGATCATCCCGCTGGAAATGTGTGGTATGCCAGGCGGGCGGTGGCGGTACAAGCCGCAGGCGGTCAAACTGGCGAAGTACCCGCTCGGTGGCATGATGCTCCTCCACAATATTAAGGCACATCAACGGGACGGAAGAGCTCCAAGTAAGTCGGTCGGCTGAGCAATAATCGGGCAAGAGAACTATCAACACATCAATGTATGTCCTCCAAATGAACTATTAAGTAACAACAGAAAACGTGAGTATACGCAACACATATGAAGCCAGGCCAAGTAAACTTAGGTATACATTTACCTGTGCGCCCTCCAGCAAATCCAACAAATCCCTGGACAAGGGGAGATTATGTTGGGCCTCGTACTCTCGTCCATATCCACGCCGGAGAACTCACTTCCTAGCTAGAGGGAGAAACGGAGGTGGTGCACCCGGAGCTAATGGTGGTAGAGGTGGCTGCAACTACAGGAACCGCTCCCAAGCCCAAATCTAACATACAAAGTGGACGTAAAATTTAAGATATATTTTTACTGGGTATGTTATAATCAATAGAGTATTCGAATATATTTTCACCTGTAGCAGCGGCAAAATCCAGCAACGTCACGCTGGGTGCCCATGCTCGCCCGGCACATCTGCCTGTACAAGTAGCCGAGAGCAGCAACACCCCAGCTGTACTGGGATAAATCATCTAGCCGCTGAAGATGATGAAGAAATATCAAGCTGACTAGGTTCCCCGAAGTGTTAGGGAACAAGACCCCTCCAAACATAAGGAGTAGCAGCAACCTCGTGTACCGGTGAATATGAAGCGGTGTATCATCTATGATGTTAGGGTGTAATGCCTTCAAATGCTGTCGAACAGTCGTTAACTGAAGATGACTGGCCCCAACCAGTGCAGTCTCCTCTTGTGGCCGGAAATCGGTGAGCCACTGCAGCATGTCCAGGTACTGCACACATGTCTACTCTCTCATGGCATGCGGAAAGAGCAACGGGGTGTCCATCAACGGGCAGCGCATACATTACCTCCACGTCCTGCAGCGTGATGGTGGCCTCGTCAATGGGCAAATGGAATGTGTGCGTCTCTGGTCGCCACCGCTCTATCAGGGACGTGATCAATGACCAATCGAGATGCAGCCGACCGATCTCCACAATCCTATAGAAGCTTGTATCCTGGAGGTGTCTAACTATACGAGGATGGAGAACGCGGCCCTTGAGAAAGCTCCACATGTCGTCCACTCTCCGGACGCGGAAAGTCTGGGCCAGTAACTGTCCCTCTCATATGTGTGACGACCTATGATCGCCCTGTAACGACAGTAGCTCCATGTTGGCAGGTCCGAGATGCATAAGCGGGACCTCCATGTTGTCTACTGTAAATTAAACAATATTAATTACATTATTTTACTTTAATATGTTAGTTTATTATTTTACATGTTAGTTTTATTATTTTATATGTTTGTTTGTAAATTAAATTATTATTTTTATAATTATACAAGATTTAATTATTAAATATTTATATATGGGTTCCAGGCTCAATATTTGAGGCCCAATAGCACCGAGATATCCGGAATTCTTGTGTACATGATGAGAAAATTATCTCGATTTATAACTCAACATGTCTGTTGTTTTAAATTTTAGTTTAATATTGTATGTGTTAATTTTATTAATTTATATGTTAGTATTATTATTTTACATGTCAGTTTTATTATTTTATATGTTTGTTTGTTACTCACTTATTTTTTACTATAATAAAATTAAATAATTAATTCTTATAATTACACAAGATTTAATTATTAGATATTTACATATGTGTTCCAGGCTCGATATTTGAGGCCTAGCAGCACCAAGATATCCGGAAAATATTGTTGTTTTCTCATGTTATCTTACGATCGTTGACTAGAATTGGACAAAGTTTGTGTTTGAACTATCAGTTATTTTGACGTATTTTGGGGTATAATAGATACTTAAATGATTAATTTCAATAACTACAAGGATACTACGCTAAAAGATACTGCATTTTATTACGCTAAAAGGGCAATATATTGCAAATACAAGCACTACATTAGGCCACAAGATACCACTAGAGGGAACTAATGTAACAATTTATCTATTTTACTAGTCTTTAAGCAAATAAATAATCTAAACCAGATAAAAACAACAAATAAATTTAATCACAAAATATTTATGAAAATACATATACCACAGTAAAAAGTAACTTATTAATATTTTTTTAACAACTAATAATAATTTCTTTATTTTTACATATTTTTTTAACACACTAATATCATAGTCCGGATAAAAATAACAAAATAGTTAAATCGCAGAACAACAAAGAACACATTAAAAATAGCTAATATTCATGTTTTATACAAGTTTCAACAAAAACTAAGTTGGAATACCTCGATTTAAGGTTTTTGGAAAGTTGAAGATTTGGCGATTTGGAGCCGAAACGAGCAACTCACAACGAGAGAACGCCTTAGCTAGGATGTGGGACCGAGAATCTTTACTTTTTGTGGGACGAGTGGGGTCCACACGAGCTTTTTTGGACGTTAATGGGGGGGGGGGGCTATTAGTTAGACTTTTTAAGGGAGGGGGGGGTTCTGTTTGGTGGGGGAAGGGAAGGGGACGGGTTTATAAACAACGCTATACCTGGCCGTCTTGTCAAGTTCAAATATAGCGTCCTTTTAAAGGGCGCTATACCTTAACGGGCAAAATGATCGTTAAGGTATAACGCCTTTTAAAAGGACGCTATATGTATTTTGGTCATTAAATTTTTGTTCCACGTATTTCAGTCGTTTGAATAAAAAAAGACCCTCATTTTAGTTCCGGAAGTTACTGGTAGAAAACATTTCTTCCTTTAATAGATCTCTCTTAACGCAAATTCAAATTAATCTGGACTCTTGCTTGTAACCGGACGCCACATCTGAAACCCAAAAAACTAGTTGGATGGGCGTGGAGTTTAACGTCCGACACACAAATTTAATCAAAATGTCTCTTTCGGCTATCACATTATATAATTCAGGACTTTTCTATACTATGCCCTTTGGGGCACATAATGTATAGGTGGTAAATTAGAAAATGTAAGCATTTGATGTTAGTAAATCATTTTTAAACTATATTACTTTATTGGTGGAACAAGATATTACATGTGGATTATCAATAAGCTGACGAAACATCGATGTAAGGACAAGTGGCGTTCTTAATTAGACGAGTTAAAGAATACGGAAAAGGCACGGGAGAAACATCCACGGGTTTACACTGAGGAAAAAACGGACCTGATAGTTGTAAAAGGAGAAACAGGAATGAAATGAATAAAGGTGTGAAGAAGAGAAGATACACAAACCTGTCATAAATAAGGAAAGAAAATCGGTACAGTTACACAGAATCTTTAATCATAAATGTTTCCGTTACGGTTGTACATGGTAACGGGCAATCAATGCAATTAATATTATTAGTGAGCCTAAATTAAGTAAGCGAACCGTTATAATTGTATCCTCCTATATAAAGATTGAAATCTCATTTGTAATGGAAAAGACAATTATTATTGAAATTTATACCGTTATTCTTTGCTTTACTCTCAAAGTTCTAAGCCATAATTTTGGGAGTGATTATCAGTTCATTTCATATTTTTTTGTCAACTATTTCCATTCCTTGATTTATTCTTTCAAATTGTTGGAAAATTAAAGTAAATCTTGGTTATCAGTAGCCCGATTTCTTCAAAATATTGATTTTGACCGAGAAATCTATTTTTAGGTTAAACAATTACTCCTTAAACATTAAATATTACCTAATCTTAATTGGACTTTACAGCAATAAGTTAGTCCATTACTAAAGGAACAAAGTTCATCGTTATACAAAATGTTAAAAAGAAAATTAGTCAGGAAAGAAATACTACATACGTGAATAATGAATCCAGAAAACAAATGTCGCAAAGAAAAATCTAGAGAAATAAATTAAGGAACAAAAAACATAAAGATGCCCAAATCATGAACTAAAAACAGAGATATTAAAAAGCCAAAGTACTTCGGAAAAAGAACAAAAAACACCCAAAAAAGAAAGAAAAGAAGAATATGGAAGCTGGAAAAAAAGAGAGAAAAAGAGCTAAAAGGTAAATCAACAAACAATTATTCTTGTCCATTAATTGATTCAGACTGAACCAAGGAAATCCACACGCAACCAAAAGGAAAAAGAAGTAAAAAAAAAGAAGAAGAAATTTTCATGTTGGCTACGATGAGTGGCGACGACTACTTTGGTTAGTAAGCATGTAAAAATTATATTTTTCCAAAAGGGTAACTTAGGTGGATGCTGTTTGGGGTTTTAAGCTATTAATGTTTAAAAAAAGGGTGAATGGGAAATTGTGAAGACCCAGCCGGTCGTTTCGTGAAATTAGCTCCGTTTTTCCTATTTCAGTTTTGTCATGTGTTAATTAACCTAATTATGATGTGTTGGGTCGGTTGGTTCGGTTTCGGAGTTGTCGTGGTGAGAATTGAGACACTTAGTCTCTTAAATTGGCTTAATAGTTGGAAAAATCAACTGGGAGTTGACTTATTGGTAAACGGCCTCAGAATGTAGATTTTATGGCTCGAATAGCTTCGTTAGGTGATTTGGGACTTAGGAGTGTGTTCGGAATGTGGTTTTGATGCCCGGAGTAGAATTAGGCTTGAATTGGCGAAATTCAGTTATTGGTGATTTTCGGTCGGCAGTGAAAATTAGCTATCGGGGTCGGAATGGAATTCCGAAAGTGGGAGAAGGTCCGTAGTGTCATTTTGGATATGTGTGCAAAATTTCAAGTAATTCGGACGAGATTTGGTTAGTTTCGGCATCAGAGATGATTTTCGGAAGTTTTAGATTTCTTAGGCTTGAATCATGAGTTGAATTGGTGTTTCGATGTTATTTTGGGTGTTCCGAGAGTTCGACTAAGTCCAGGTGTTCATTTATGACTTGTTTGTGTTTTTGGTTGGAGTCCCGAGGGGCTCGGGGTGATTTCGGAAGGTCATCGGAAGGTTTAACGTTGGAAAATGCAGCAGAAGAAGCTGCTGGTGCAAGGCTTCTGGTGTGGCCGCACCTGCGGAAGGGTAGCCGCAGGTGCGGAATTGGCCAGGTTGGTGTAAGGTCGCAAGTGCGAGATTTGGACCGCACCTACGAAGCCGCATGTGCGGAGGATGAGCCACAGGTGCGAGAATTTGGACTTAAGTGGATTTTCGCAGGTGCGCATCCGGGACCGCAGGTGCGGTTTCACTGGACAGAAAGTATAAATATCTAGCCTTCGCGAATTTGGGTTATTTCACCAATATTTTCATCCGGAATTGAGCTTTGAGAGAGGGTTTTGAAGGGGGAATTCAAGAGAACTTCGTGGAGGTAAGATTTTTGAACCTAAAATTCGTTTCTATGTGATTATTGGACTGGTTTAGGGTAAAATCTATGGGAAGATCAGTGATTAAATTGGGGGTTAGGGCTTGAAAACTTGAGACTTTAATTGAGGAATTGAAGGGTCATTGTGGTTGGATTTTGATGTATTTTATATGGGTAGACTCGTTGAAGGATAAGGATTCTAGTTTTGTGATTTTTATCGGATTCCGAGACATGGGACCGGGAGTCAGGTTCGGTCAATTTCGGAATTTGTGCATAATTTTGATAATTTTCGAATGGGTTTCGTCTCCCTAGCATATATTGATGTTATTAATCTGGTTTTGGTTAGATTTGGAGCGATCGGAGGCCGATTCGAGGGGAAAGAGCATCGCGGAGTAGTTTTCGGGCCGATTTGAGGTAAGTAAAAATTGTAACTCCAGACCTGAGGGTATGAAACCCCGATATTTCGCATTGTTTTGATAAATGAGGTGACGCACATGCTAGGTGACGAGCGTGTGGGCGTGCATCGATAGGGGTTGTGACTTGGTCCGTCCCGTAGCAACTATTAAGCCGCGTATTTGATTTAAAATCATATGATATCCTGTATTTTAGAGGTTTGGTTTATATTATGGGTTGTATGTCATGTTTGGGGCCTTGTGCCGGCCTGTTTTGACCCTCAGGGGTATTTTCCCACTATTCTCACACTATTTTTTATAGAAAAATTATGAACTCAGTCATGATTTATACTTGTTGTTGTTTATCACTGTTATCACCCTTTTTTAGAATACTGAGAGGTATTTTGGGCTGAGTCCCGTGAGTTGTGATGAGTTACCCGAGTGGCTTGTGAGGGTGACTAAGTGAGGCCGAGAGCCGAGTTTGTGAGGATAGTTATGGATAGGGCTGCACGCCGCAGCAAGGTATGTGGATCAGGCTGCACGTCGCATCGATATACATATTGGATCGGGATACACGCCGCATCGATATACATATTGGATCGGGATGCACGCCGCATCGATATAACGCTTGGGTTGAAGGAGCCCCTCCAGGAGTCTGTACACCCCCAGTGAGCGCATTCGACTATTATTTGGATCGGGCTGCACGCCGCAACGTATGTTATTTGGATCGGGCTGCACGCCACAACGTATGTTATTTGGATCGGGCTGCACGCCGCAGCGTATGTTATGTGGATCGGGCTGCACGCCGCAACGGTTATTTGTATACATGGTGCCTATTGAGTGAGACTTCTGAGTGTGAGCATTGACTTATGATAATGGAGTCACGAGTGACTGAGAGACCTTATTTACGAGTGAAACTGTGCCTGAGAGGCTATTATTTGTGAAACCATTGTTTTTCACTCTTTTTTACACTGAGTCTCTTGATAAATGTGAATTAATGTTTTATGCAAGTCTAAACGGAAAAACTAGAGTTTGTGAAGTATTTGGCAAATGTAGGCTTTTGACTTGATCTATTTACCTTCACTGGCACCTATTTTTATGAAATTATAAAGTTTAAATGCTCGTCATTGCACTCAAGTATTTAGTTATGGTTGTTACTTACTGAGTTGGCGTACTCACGTTACTCCTTGCACCTTCTGTGCAGATCCATGTACCGGGTCAGAGCGCTAGCTGACTTCCCACTTGCTTTGGAGCATGTTCGAGGATAGAGGTAGTTGTTTGGCATCCACACCGTGCCTTTTTCCTTTCCTAGTTGTCGTTTTCTCTTATTTTCTGGACTTGTATTAGCAAAGTCATAATATCATACAGTGTAATTACTACTTTAGATGCTCATGACAGTTGACTCCAGATGTCTGGGGCAGTGTTTGACTCAATCGCTTTTATTATAATTATTGATTAACTTATTTTTAAAAAAGTGAATCTTTAATAGAATACGAGAATTTATATTTTAAACGGGAAATGTCATTATCATTTGTGATAGTTGGCTAGCCTAGTTTCACGATAGGCGCCCTCACAACCAGTAATGTCTTTGGGGTCGTGACAAGTTGGTATCAGAGCCTAGGTTACACAAGACTCAACGATCATGAGCAGGTTTAGTAGAGTCTTGCGGATCGGTAAAGAGATGTCTGTAATTATCTTCGAGAGGCTACAAAGCTCTTAGGAAAAATCTCACATTCTTGAATTCTGTCGTGCGAATCTGTTGATTCTGGAAATCTAAACTTTTGTTGTTTCATTCTCTCACAGATGGTGAGGACACGCGCTACCGATCACGGTGACCAAACACCAGCCAGACCAGCGAGAGGTCGAGGAAGCGATCGAGGCCGTGGTAGAGGTAGGGGTGCAGCCCGTGCGGCAGCCGGGGCAGTACCCATGGATCCGCCTACCTTTCAGGACCAGGTTCCCGCCGCAGATATTCCAGCGGGACAGGCTCAGGCACCGGCAGTGCCCATTGTTATTTCAGGTCTTCAGGAGACTCTGGATCAGATTCTAACTGTATGCACTAGTCTTGCTTAGGAAGTCGATGTATCTACTACTGCTGCTACTTCTTAGGTCGGGGGAGGCACTCAGACTCCAGCTGCCCGGACACCTGAGCAGGTTACTCAGGGGCTCCAGACACCGGGGGCAGTTCCAGCCCAGCCAGTTGCCCCAGCTTAGGATTTTGTGGTTCCAGCCATGCCAGATGACGAGCAGCGCAGGTTGGAGAGGTTTAGCAGACTTCAGCCTCCGATATTCAGTGGTGTAGAGGGCAAGGATGCCCAGGGTGTCTTGGACAAGTGCCATAGGATGCTTCGTACTGCAGGGATACTGGAGACCAGTGGGGTCTCGTTTGCTACTTTCCAGTTTTCTGGGTCTGCTTTTACTTGGTGGGAGTCTTATGAGAGGCTTAGGCCTGTGGGTGCATTACCCCTTACTTGGCAGCAGTCTCCACTATCTTCTTGGAGAAGTATGTTCCCTAGTCTCATAGAGAGGAGCAGCGTAGGAAGTTTGAGCAGCTGCGTCAGGGTGAGTTGACAGTGATGCAGTATGAGATGCGATTTTCAGAGTTAGCTCGCCATGCTTCAGAGTTGGTCCCTACTGAGAGAGAGATGATCATGAGGTTCGTGGATGGCCTCACTTACCAGCTTCGTATTTTGATGACTAGAGAGAGGGTATCAGGTGCTACCTTCGAGAAGGTTGTTGATATTGCTCGGGATATTGAGTCAGTTCCCCGACAGGAGCGAGAGGAGAGGGAGGCCAAGAGGCCTCGTGGATCTGGTAGCTTCAATGGTGCTCCTTCCAGAGGTCAGTTTCAGCATGGTAGAGACCGCCCATTTAAGCCTCCTCAGCTAGTTCGCCCAACTTATAGTGGTGCATCATCGGGGCAGGGTCCCCGCAATGCTCATGCGGGTCGTTCATCATTCAGTGCTCTTCCAGCCCAGAGTTCATCTCGAGCACCATCTATTCAGGGTTCCTCTATGCATGGTTCATCTAGTGGATATCATGGTGCCAGAGGTTCCCTTCAGTCCCCGTCTGCTGCACTAGGGAGTTGTTATGAGTTAGGGGAGTTCGGGCACATGAGGAGGAAGTGTCCTCATTGTCACACCTCCTTTTTCCCTACCCCGTAGGTATGAAGGGTAGTGAGGGAGTTTTTCCACTTTAAATGACATTATTCGATTTTTGGGATTTATTAATTTTTCAGAGTCGCCACCCGGATTTTTGACGATGCTCCGGGACACCGTTTTGTTTTGAAAATCCCAAATCGAGGTAGATTTGACTCTGTTTTAAGTGGTCTGCGACCAGAAATCCGAGTAAGGAATTCTGTTAACCCGGGAGAAGGTGTTAGGCATTCCCGAGTTCCGTGGTTCTAGCACGGTCGCTCAACTATTATTATTTGGCCTAAATTATCTGATTATTTACGTGTTCTAGCCTATTGCATATTTAAACCCTTTGAAATTTAGCCGCTTTTGATAAGTATGAATTTATCTTGAAAACAAGTCACGAGAACGTGCACTCGTTATGCTTTTGTACATGTTACAATTACGCCACATGAAATGCACCCGTAATTGCAACACGTGATTTTAATATAGTTCGAAGTTGAAGTCGGGGACATGAGTTGTCGCACCCGAGTGTAGATTATGTGGTTAAGACTATTGGTCATGACAATTTATAATGCCTATTTGAGGCAATATTCAATTATTCTCTAAGTTTTGGAATTTTTACCTAAAGAGGTATTTTTTAGCTTACGGGATATGTATATAAACCAGTTCGGATATTTATGAATTTAAATTTCACGCTATTTACCAAATTAGTAATCACAGAGATGCTCAGTTTGCCAAAGGCAGCAGATTCAAACTCCAAACAATAAGCAGATTATACTGCCAATTACACAGTACACCTTCTTGTGCTTGAAATTACAAAATCCATGTCCCATTGACACATACAACTTCAATTGACTTCTACTAGAAATCCAATCCTAATGTACCATCTACTAGTTATACAAGAATCCCTTTAGACACTCAAATACAAATTAGACCATAACTGGCCATTGGAAATGTATCGAATATTCATCCAGAGAAAACAGGGAATAAGAAAACAAACACTGTGACATTTGAATCACTTACCATGGGTCTGTGTCCTTCAATTTACGGCTGTGACCAACTGGTGGCCACAATCGCCAAATGATTAGTCCTCTGCAATGAATAAACCTCACAATACCACACAAGCAACACTTTTAATCTAATTAGCGGATAAGCATGGCTCAACTAGATAACTAAACGAAATAACATTGGACAAGAAATTCATGAGTAAAGACTTAATATCATAAATCGAAGTGGAGCACTGAAACCTACCTAAACAAACAGAGGTGAAACATGGATATACATACGGTTCAATCAAATGGCGAGTTAATAAAGAGAACACATACATTTCATAGCAAAGGACATGATTCTAGGCCTATCTCACATAAGCAAACTGAACGCACACTAATTAGGTCATACGTTTACATGTTTAGTTTATCACAATCAAGT
>ML297074.1:0-16981 GCA_005239495.1 Nicotiana undulata | reverse complement strand
GGGGGGGGGTATTGAATTGGGTTTATGCACTTTATTGTACTGAAGGAGCATCTGTGATGGACCCACATACAGACACCTGAACTGTCTTCTTAAAAACACAACACGATGTTGACATGGATGCTAGCTAATTGAAAGATAACTTGGCACCTTTTGCCAAAATTTCCTTATCTGTTGCTTCTCAGTAAAATATATCCTTTTTGCATCAAAAAAATATTTTCTTTTAGACTGTATGCAGATTTATTAGATGTGTTTGGCATGTGTTACCCAAGTGTCTGACATGCTTTTGAAACTATTTCTGAGCATGATCAAAGATTTGTTAGGGGAAATAAGACGTTCATGAAGCATATTCAAAGGTTTGTAGTGGAAATAAGACGTTTGTGAAGTATATTGTGGATGGAATGGATTGCGTTCGTGAGTGTCTCTGATGGTTAGGTTGTGAGGCTTCAATGGTCAGCATGCTATCGGAGACTAATAATAATAATGTCTCTAATAGAGATAAGTTACGGTTGACTCTTTTTATGGGCGAATTTATTTAGGAATGTGAAGCTAGATCATTGGAGACTACGAAGGATGCCTTTACAAGAGTTAAGTCATAAGCTAGCGCTTTTTACTGTGAATCTGCCTTTTGAATGCAAATCTCGAATTGTCAGCGGTAGACTATGCAGGATTGAGTTACTTTTTCTGCTATTACCAAGAGAAAATAGTGTAGTTTTGAGTCGCCTGAGGATGAACTTCGAAATTAAGCTCAGTTTCCACAAAAAAAAACAACTTCAGTAGGCTTCCCGCAGTTCACCGTTTTCTGTTGAACAAAGCAAATAAACGTGCAATGTGTGATGTGTGGATTAGGTGCATGACACAAGTTTGAACTCTACTGCAGACACAATGCCTAGTATTTAAGTGTGGAGAAGGGTAGAGGGACAGGCCCATTATCCACCAAGTTTCGAACCGTAGGCTAGCTGGCCCTCCACCGTCGGGTATTTCTCGGTTATAAAAAGTTGTGCTCTTACATAAATTTAAGATCATGAATTTATTTTTTGTTCTTTTATTTTGTCTCTTCAATATTTATCATGCAGTTTTTGCATTGTATTATTCCATTTTTTCCATCTGCTTAATCTTCATCCTTGATTAGGCTAGTTCTTATCCAAAAGAAAATGTAAAAATTTAATTTTTCCGGAAAGTCTATTATATTAGAAAAGTATTTCTGCTGATAAAAAGATTAGGATGCTATTTCTAAATTTACATTTTGGTGTGTTTGGTTTAACATAAAGGTCAGTAGCATGTGATAGCAGCTGAGGTGGTTGTGGGGGCATGGGGAGCTTTCTCTGGTGATTGTTACTAGTAGTAAAAATTGAAAATTACATTTTCTCTGGGCCTGTCATACGTAGTAATAGAAGAGAGGAATGTAGTTACATCCTTAAACAATAGAAGTGGTGTGGTTTGCTCCAATCTTGTGTGAAATACTTTCTAGGGCCCAACACTTTTTACTTGTTATCTCTACTAAACACTGGGATAAAACTATAAAAGTTTATTCGAAAAACAATTGTCATCCAGATGCAGCTCTAATGTGCACTTTATGTCTGAGTACTGTTCTTTTCGTATCCTGTAGTATTCTTAAATTCATCAAATGCAAGATGAGCAACGGCAATGAATTAAGAAAGCACATCTGAATATTAGATTCCTGTTATTGAAGTGCTATCCTTTGTATCTGACGCCTTAATATAGATGTCAATGATTAGAAATGTTGTGACAAGCAGCGCAGACATTTATAGTCTCAAAGAGACCGATGAAGGGGCACGGAAGGGAGATGATCCAGCTGGGCTTACCCATTGCAGATGCACCCCCTGAAGATGAAGCTGCCTTTGCAACATTTAAAGGCATGTTTAACATTTATGAAACTTATATATCTTTGCTTTCTTGTGTATTTATGGGGTTAATCAAAATTTTGCAGAGCGGAAAATGGAAGTGATTCCTGGCTTGTTCCAAGATGTTATTGAACGACTGAGTGCTATGCAAGTTTTAACTGCGAAGCCAGATGCTTGCACTATTGACATCTTCAATGAGGTTACAAGCAGTAGTTTTAGTTCTTATGGTCATGGCGATTTTGTTTAGAAAGCTTAGCAGAGTTGATACATGATTTCTAATTGTAGGGGGACCACTCACAACCTCATATGTGGCCTTATTGGTACGGGCGGCCTGTAGCTATGTTGTTCTTGACAGAATGTGAAATGACTTTCGGTAAGATAATTGGTGTGGACCATCCTGGCGATTATCGAGGCTCTCTCAAACTCTCTTTTGCACCAGGGTAATCCTTTCCTCGGGCTTTGTTGTTTGGTTTGTTATATCTTTTGTTTTATTTGTACTAGTTTGTCTTGTGCATGTATCGTGGAAATTGCGCTTTTCATTGATAAAACTTGATTCGAAATTAAGTTGCTACATTATCCTGCCTAGCACATTAAACCTTCAAATTTGCATTCAATGAGTAGATTTTGTCCTTTTGCTACAAGTGTTGGAAGGCATTGGAAGAAGTTTTTACAATATCATGGACTTTTCATGTCTTTTGTTCCTTCCATCCGATCCTCAAACCTCCACCAACATCCCTTACTCCAATTACTTTGTACTGAATACTACAAATCCTGATCCCCCTTCCTAAAATAACTTGAGGTTGCAGTAACTCGCAATAGTGTAATGGTGACAAGTTAGGACGAGAAAAGAGTCGGTCTTAATGCACTTGGCAGAAAATGGGAAGGGTTAAAGGTTGTAGAAGCCACTGCGAATCTCATTCAATTAGTTGACACAATTACTAGAAGGATTAATGTGTTTCTATGAGACCAAAATCAAGATTATCCCACTTATTTGGACTGCGAATGTGAAAATAACATAGACACACACGCGCTTATATATGCACGGCACTTTATGTTCCATTGCCTCTTTTTCCACTTTGCTTCTTTTATCTGTTTAATTGTTTTTCTTGGTTAATCACCTACTGAATCTTTCTGCTATGAAAATGCACAGATCCGTACTTGTAATGCAGGGAAAATCAACCGATTTTGCTAGACATGCTATTCCATCCATCCGTAAGCAGCGTATACTTGTGACCTTTACAAAGGTGCAGCCAAGAAGATTCAAGTCTGGTGATAGTCAGCGTTTCTCTTCATCAGCAGGAGGTCCTGCCCCCCAGTGGGTCCCCCCGCCTAGCAGGTCACCAAATCATATCCGTCATCCTTTTGGGCCCAAGCATTATGGTTCCATGCCAACAACCGGCGTATTACCTGTTCCAGCTATTCGTTCACAGTTAGCTCCTCCAAATGGTATCCAGCCAATTTTTGTTCCCGCTGCGGTTGCACCACCTATGGCTTTTCCTGCACCAGTTGCTCTTCCACCACCTGCCTCAGGTGGATGGGCAGCACCCCCTCCTAGGCATCCCCCACCACGACTTCCACTCCCTGGCACTGGCGTTTTCCTTCCTCCAGGCTCTGGAGCTTCAGCCACTGGCAACAATCCTGCTGAAATTCCAGCTTCCTCAGAAAAGGACAATGCAGGTGCTTCACTGAAAGATAACATGGATAGTGAAGTACAAACACAAGAGTGCAACGGAAAGATAGATGATAGTGGTGCAGAGAAAGCAGCGGCAGATGAAGAACTACACTAATTGCTGTGAAGCAGAGCAGGAACCAGGACGAAAAAGGGTGAATGTTTTGTTGGAAGGAAAAGGTTTAGGTTAGAAACTGCAGTGAGTTTTGAAGCAAATGTAAAGAGCGGCCGTTGTTCAGAGTTATACTCACACATCCAGCAGAGCAAGGGACGGGTGTTAGCTATTCTCCATGATCCCCTTTGCTTGCTCTTCCTTTTTGTTGTCTTATCAAACATAAATATATATATATATATCTTATATTACAAAACTTTATTATAGCTCCACAGAAAATTTTAACTCATTGAATAGAAGTAATGAGGATTTCTTTCTGTCAGCTGCTGCCCTGTTCTCATATATGAAATCAGCTAACTTTTATGCTAAAATACTTTATACTAAATTGAACTTGGACATTTTCTTTTTGATGCTTTCTTACTCCTCCCTTTGGTTACATTGCAAAAAATTCCTGTTTTGTCTGAAACAATTTCTTTCCTATGCTGATGCTTGACAGGTAAAATCCTGTGACGACCAAAATATATACATACCTTTATTTAAATAAAAATTAATAAAACCATATAAGCTATGATTTCTGCTGGGGTCAAATACTATTGCCAACCAGATGGTATTAACACCTGTAATGTATATATATTGCTCTAGTAGAATAATTGTTCTATGACTTCTATCATTGTATCAATATCATTCTCTTCTTGTACTTTGTAACTATTAACCTGTTTGTAGAATCTATTATCTTTAGCTGATTATCTGGGATGGAGGAGGTAACGCTTGTGTTGATTTTCTTTCTTTTCAGGGGTCGTTTGGGAGGATGTATTAGGGAAAATAATATGTGTATTAGCTTTGGTACTATTAATCTCTTGTTTGGTAAATTTTTTTAACCTATGTATAACTATTACACTTGTAAGTTAAATATCCTAGTACTAGTACTATTCTTATACATAACAAACTATAACTTTAGTAATACAACGGTTTTAAATTCATGAATAAGTATGTATAAAGACATAACCGTCCTTTTAAAAACCTTTTCCAAATTCTTTCCAACTCATGTGGAGAGTATATTTATAAACAAATAATTTTTTAAAAAGATTATTCAATACATGTTATTTTTAAAACACCAAAATAAACCGCCGATAAAAATATCCCTGCATAATTAATTCCAACAGTATTAATATACCCTATTCATTACTATTCTTATATACTCTACCAAACGACCCCTCAAGATTTAATCAAAACACAGAATTTGTATATGTTAATATTTCTTAAAAGATACATTATCTAATCTTGAAAAAAAGAATTGTTTCTTTTTCAAATACCTGCATATATTGCTTAGCGAATAATGTTAATTGTTCCAGTAATAATTGCTTAAGTGGAAACAAATTTTTTATAATTAAAATTATTAAACTCTTACCTAGATCAATAATGTATTGAGAGAGATTAAATGGATTAGATATATTTTCAAGATTGAAAACGAATTATTTGAAGAAGTTGATTATGATTTTTTATTAACCTTGAATCTCAAAAATCTAGTAAATTAACTTTAAATAAGATTTTATAGGATTTGTTTTTCAAATATGGAAAAACTAACCTAAATAGCCGGCTATGTATAATTCATGTATAATATGTACAACCAGCATATAATTTATGTAAAATAGTTGGTAAACAAACCTTGATTATTGTCATGGGCGGCTTTCCATCCATGCCCCATGACCCCTTGGACGCGCCCTGTGGCGTCCTAGCAAGCCTCTCAACGCCTAGCGCCACGGACGGCCCCGTGGTCTTGGCCGCGCCAAGTGACAAGCGCGCATGTGCCTCTGTCGCCCCACCGATTTCCCTCGCTAGCGCCCAGCCGCAAGCATCTGCCAACAGCGCCGCGCGCGCATATCGTGATGCTTGAGACAAAGTTGCTGACAACGGACCTGTTTCTACCTATGTAGAAAACTAAGTCTTTTTCCTTGTAAATATAGAGTAGTTTTATTCCATGTACTTTCATTATGTTTCTCTACCGTAGTTTGGTCTAGTCATGTATCTTTGGTTTATTTTTTTTAAGCATTATTAGGGAGGATCAAGCAATCAAAAACTTTCTAGCAAGCAATTCTCTGTACTGGTGTCTTTCCCCCTCGACACCGCGTTGCCTTCTTTTGTAATTTCTTTCATTAATGCAATCAAACTTTTATTCAGTTCTCATTACTGTTCTCTCAATTGTTGGCATTGGTTTTCCCGCACGACACTGACAATCTCGTCTAGCGTGCGGAGGGGACCTCACTCGGCGGACAACAACCACCCTGACATCGGTTGCTTAGCCTTAGGTCGCCATTCCAAAGTATCTCAGGAAGGCGCCGCGTAACAGTTGGTATCGGAGCCTAGGCTTGACATCGGACGAGGGAACGCATTGGCATTACCACCAAACACTAGAAGAACACCTGGAACACCTGAGACAAAGTTGCTGACAACGTACCTGTTTCTACCTTTGTAGAAAACTAAGTCCTTTTCCTTGTAAATATAGAGTAGTTTTATTCCATGTACTTTCATTATGTTTCTCTAGCGGTAGTTTGGTCTAGTCATGTATCTTTGGTTTATTTGTTTTAAGCATTATTAGGGGGGATCAAGAAATCAAAAACTTTCTAGCAAGCAATTCTCTGTACTGGTGTCTCTCCCACTCGACACCGCGTTGCCTTCTTTTGTAATAGCTGTCATTAATGCAATCAAGCTTTTATTGAATTCTCATTACTGTTCTCTCAATTTTTGGCATTGGTTTTCCCGCACGACACTGACAATCTCGTCTAGCGTGCGGAGGGGACCTCACTCGGCGGACAACAACCACCCTGACATCGGTTGCTTAGCCTTACGTCGCCCTTCCAAAGAATCTCAGGAAGGCGCCGTTTAACATTATCTCCGACTAATTGTATAAATATCCCTAAAAAGAATTAGGCCTTTTGTAGAAGTTTGCACTTTAGGCCCTAAATTTGTTGAGCCGTCCCTGACCCTCCAAGGTTCCCCGTAGAGTGGATATGAACCATGTGTAACATCACATGCTTGCTTCTTTATATACGCAACATCTTTTTCTTGCTTTTCGAGTTTGAATTATGAGAATAGTAAACTTTTTGACACGATACTTCTTTTTAATAGGCTTATTCAATACGAATTTGAATTAGTCGTAAGTTGTAACAATACATTTCGAATATCATATGATTATAGAGAAAGAAGACCGTCCTGTTCTAAGCCCGGTTTCACGTCGAGCAAATGAGAGTACACCTTTTTTTAAAGAATTTAAATCCAAGAAGTCTGGGAAATGATACTTTACACCCTTTCGAGCATTTATTCTTGAGACATTTTGCCCCTTAGACCGAATGTCAACACACCATGAACAATTTTTTTAACAATGTGCTTATTGAGAATACAAGAGTTACCTTCTAAAATTTAAGTGAAGTCATGAATCCCAAACTGGAAAAATAGTAAGCATAGATATAACTTAACTAGCTTGAATTTTTTTGCCAGATCTATTAATTGCCTGGACCGAATGGAATCAGTTTGGAAATATCTTATACTTAGAGGCATTTATTATGGCGAGCTCAAGCCCCCATGTGACACCCTAGGCGTATCCCATATCGACAAAATACGGGAGAGATGCTGGGTATATAAGTAGGCAGGCCTTAGACCTTAGTGACGCGTTTAAAAGCCGTGCGGAATTAGGTATCAGAGCCACTCTGCGTGCAACCATGAACGGTGGTGGGACAAACCTCAGCGATGACGCTGAGTCCCTAAGGGAGAGGACGGAGATGTATGTGACACTCTAGGCGAATCCCACATCGACAAAGCACGGGAGAGATGCTGGGTGGCTAGCCAGTTTTCTGACTGGTAATTGAAAAATAGCCAGCGTTTGCAAAGCCATTGAAAAATAGCCATTATTTTGCTGCAACACGGAAAGTTCTAGCATAATACACTGGAGATTGATGCACCTATGTGTAGACATGTAGTTTTTGACCCTCACCGAGATTTCACACATTTTAGCGTTTAAATACTTAGTTTAGGTCTAATATCTCTATTTTAACTAGTTTTGACTCTTTTACTTTATTTTAAGCATAAAAATTAAAAAGAAATACAAAAAAAAATAGTTTTATTTTAATATTTAATTACTTAAGTTCTAATTAATATTTTTAATAATTTTTAGTGTCTTTGTTCAACAAGAAGAGCCTTATTTTGTGGTGAATTTTAAATTTCGTTGGCCCAATTTTAAGCCCAAATCCAGAGCCCAATACCCAGAAACCCTAATACCTTCTACACCTTTTTATCTTCTACCCTAACCTACAACACACACCCTTACACCCTAGCATAGAACAACCTAACACACCCTAATAAACCCTTACAGACACACAACCGCAACAACTCCTTTCAAATAAACTCCATCGCCACCGCACACACGGACGAGAAACAGAGGCCCGCAGACGGCCCTTGTCACGACCCGAAATCCCACCTTCAGGTCGTGATGGCGTCTAACGTTGAACCCGCTAGACAAGCCAACATTTTGATTAGATTGTCTTATTGACTATTAAATAACCAAAACTAACCAGAACGTGTATAGTAAAATGCGGAAGTAGTGTGAAATTCAAGAACTAAAATAGACATCCCATAATAATTTCCGTAAGAACAACCCCAGAAATCGGTTTCACAACCTCACGAACAGTCTATGAGTTTACTCAATACATTGGTCTGAAGTAAGTAATTGCAACTGTCTTGGAACTACAAAATAAGACAGAAAATGAGAGGATAGATGGTGACGCCAAGGCCCACGAACGTCTGCGAGACTACCTCGATGTCGCATGTGTGGACTGAAGGATACTCCCTCTGTCAGTGTCCACTGGGTCCGGCTGCGTAATCTGCACAATATAGAGAAGTGCAGGTGTAGCATCAGTACAACCGACCCCATGTACTGAGTAAGTGCCGAGCCTAACCTCGGCGAAGTAGTGACGAGGCTAGACACAACAACCACAAATCACCTGTACAGTTCTACAATATATAACAGGAAATAAACATTTAAGTACGGCAAGGCGGGGGACAAATAATGGGGAAACAAAGAGAACGATAATGAATAACTGAGCAAGGCCACAATATAGAAGAGTAAAGGTCAACATGAAGTAACAACATAGACAAATATGTAACGGCATCACCCTTCGTGCTTTACTCTCATCCTTACCAAAACAAGTATACGACATCACCCTTCGTGCTTTTACTCCCGTCCTCACAATGCAATAAATAGATAAAAGGGCACGACATGTTCCTTCGTGCTTTTAAATGTAAAATAATGGCACGGCATCACCCTTCGTGATTTTACTCTCTTCCTCACAATGCAATGAATACACGAAATCACCCTTCGTGCTTTACACTCTTCCTTACCCAATCAACATCAAAGAACAACTTGGCAAGGAAATCAACAGTAGGAAGTACATTTCATAACCACCCATCAAGGGGATAACAACCAAAACAATACCGCCCGGCAAGGGACTCAGCTATAACCAATCTCATACGAGTATATAACTTAACAAAATCAACCTTCAATTGAAACAACTTATCACAAATCCTTATTCAAGTATTCTCAGCAAATGAACAACTTCCAAAATGAATCTACTTCATAAAACAATGAATATCGAAGCAATAACATGTAATACACCAAAACTGACTCACGGGCATGCTTGACAAACAATGTATAGGTTCTCGCCTCCTCACCTATACATTGAAAATGATAGAAACAAGTACCACATACGACTCATCGCCTATTCCCTCAAGCTAAAGTTAGGCCAAACACTTACCTCGACTCCAAGAATGCAAATCAAGCCTCTAATACCGCTTTTCCTCTCGAATCCGACTCCGAAACGATCGTATCTATGGATAATTGACTCAATAACATCAATAATTTCTCAATAATTCAATTCCAAAGCCTAATTATAGATTTCCCAACATTCTTCCAAAAATTCCAAAATTTGACCCCGGGCCCGCTTGGTCCAAACAGGTGATTTTGGACTTAGGAGTGTGTTCAGAATAATTTTGTGATGTCCGGTGTAGAATTAGGCTTGAATTGGCGAAAGTTAGTTTTTGGCGATTTTCGGTCGGCAGTGGAAAATAGGCTATCGAGGTCGGAATGGAATTCCGACAGTTTGAACATGTTCGTACTGTCATTTTGGATATGTCTGCAAAATTTCAGGTCAATCAGAGTTGTTTTGGATAGTTTGAGCATCGTTGGTGGATTTTAGAAATTTCAAAGTACTTAGGCTTGAATTTGACGTGATTTTGGTGTTTTGATGTTCCGAGGGTACAACTAAGTTTGAATGATCATATGTGATGTGTTGGTATATTTGGTTGGGGTCCCGAGGGGCTCGGGATTGATTTCGGGTGATTAACGGACTCATTTGGACTTAAAAACATTGCTGGTTTTCTGGTTTTGCACAACAACAATTTCCTTCACTGCGATCGCGGGGGGAATTAATGCGATCGCGGTGAGTTATTTTGGGCAGGCACATTTTGCCTGTGCGATCGCAAACACTGGTATGCGATCGCGGAGTAGAGGGCCAGCAAAGTTGTGCGGTCGCAACTGTAGCTGTGCGATCGCGGAGTGATGACTGCGATCGCGGAGGTCAAAAGGGGCTGGTCAGTGCGATCGTAGGGCATTAACCGCGATCGCGGAGGTCAAACATCTGGGCAGTTAAATTAAAAACCCTTCCGCGACCTAAACCCTTTTTACACCATTTTTGTACGGACATAGAGCTCTTGAGGCGATTTTTGAAGAGGGAAATCAGTGGTATTCATAGAGGTAAGTATTTTGGACCTTAAAACTCGTTTATGGGTGATTATAGAACATAATCTCAGTATTAAATTTATGGAAATCAGTAGAAAAAGGTGGGTTTAGGGCTTGAGATTATGAGACCTCTAGGGGTCGATTTGAGGGGTCAGACGAACTCCGATTTTGGTGTTCTTTATATGTACGGACTCGTGAGAGGACGAAGAACCTTTTGGTATATAAATTTCTGAGTTTCGGGACGCGGGCCCCGGGGTCGGGTTTTGACCGAATTCGGATTTTTGAGCTAAATTCGATATTTTTCAATTGGAATTTATTCCTTGAGCATAATTTGATGATAAAAATCTGAACTTGGTAGATTTGGAGCATCCTGAAGTTGATTCGAAAGGCAAACGCATTGCAAAGTAGTTTCGGGCTAGTTTGAGGTAAGTAATTCTTTAAATCCTGTCCTGGGGGTATGAAACCCTGTACTATGCACCCTTTCACGGGTTTTGAAATGCAAATGTTGAAACTTTGGAGATATATTCCTTAATTAGACGACTATCGAATTGCGAAACGGCTTTTTAAAGATTATTTCCAATAGTACTATATATACTTGATATGTTTTGGGCTGTAAGCCATGTTTGGGGCTTAGTGCCGACCTGTTTACTCCGTGGGGGATGTTTTTACTATTTCCCTCACTGATATGTTATGATTTTTCACTCAGTCCTTCCTGTGAAATTGTTTTGACACTCAGAGTATTTTGATACTATTTCTTGAAAATGAAATACTGTTTTGGGTCGAGAACCCGGTATATTTATGGCTGAAGGGCAAATTGAGAGTGTCTGGCTGAGTGAGGCTTTTAGGCCTATGTTGTGAGGATATGCGCGAGGCATTCAAGCTTATGTTGTGAGGATATGAGGAAGGCTTTCAGGCCTATGTTGTGAGTGATTTATGTCATGATGTGGCTTGAAATATCGCTTGGGCTGTAGGAGCCCCTCCGGAGTCTGTACACACCCCCAGTGAGCGCAGGTACCTACTGAGTGATGATGATTGCCCACGGGGCTGACACTGAGTGATTGTGAGGATGCCTGATGGGCTGATACAGAGTAATTGTGAGAAATGATTTTGGTCCGAGGGGCAGTTTTATGAAAATAATTTTTACTGAGTTTTTGAACTATAAACCACTTGTTTTCAAACTGGTTCTTATTGAGGATTTTACTGAGATGTATTGATATTATACTTGTTTCAAAGAATTTTCTAGCAATTGGTTTTCAAACTTATGTAATTGTTGTATACTTTTGGAGACGTGATGTTTTACTGTTTCGTGAATTGGCGTATCTGTACTGTGTGTTTTATAATTCTTAGACTGTGATTTATTTTCATTACTACTGAGTTGGCGTACTCATAAAGACTCCCTGTGCCTCTGTGCACTGATCCATGTACCGATTTGGAGCAGTAGCTGCCTTGTTCGTTAGCAGCAGTTCACGGGATTTCGAGGTAGCTGTCCAGCGTCCACAACTTCTCCATTTCCCTTCCTTGATTAGTATTAGAAATTATTTCATAGACATTCTTTAAGACATTAGCAGAGTTAGTTTTATTTCTTAGATGTTCGTGACTATGTTGACTCCAGTCTTGGGAGGTTTGCTTAGACTGTTAGATTATCATGGGGACGTAAAGACTTAAAGAAATTATTTTATACTCTGTTTGTTGTTCGTTATTGATCTGTGAAATATTATAATAGAACAAATGGGTAGTTATATGATGGTTGGCTAGCCTAGTTCCACAATAGGCGCCATCACGACCTGTTAGGATTTGGGGTTGTGATACCTACCTAGTGCACTATGCGATCGTAGAGGGTGCTATGCAATAACACAGTGCAACAGAATTACCCCCTCAACACAAAGCTATGCGATCGCAGGAGAACCTACGCAATCACATAGAGTAAAGCCTCAGACACCATAAAACTCATTTTACACCAGATATTTCTAAGGTTTTTGCACTCCGACACCTACTCGAACCTCACCCGAGCCCTCGGGCTCAAAACTAAATATATACATAACCTCAAAAATATCCTACAAACTTATTCGAGTAATTAAACCACCAAAATAGCATAAAAATAATGAATTAAACACAAAAATCTATAGAATTTCTCAAAACTTCATAAACTTCAATTTTTTTCATTTTTAGTCCGAATTACCTCAAACGAAGTCCGTTCCTCACCAAATTTCACAGGTAGCAGATAATAAATATATTGAACCTGTTCCGGGCTCCGGAACCATAATACGGGCCTGGTAACACAGGTTTCACATCAAAGTTCATTTTCGAAAGTCTTTATATTTTTCAGAAAATAATTTTCTTTAAAAATTCATTTCTCGGACTTGGGACCTCGGAATTTGATTCCGGGCATACGCCCAAGTCCCATATTTTCCTACGGACCCTCCGAGACCGTCACATCACGAGTCCTGGTCCGTTTACCAAAATTTTTGACCAAAGTCAACTTTATTCAATTAATTATCATAAACTCAACATTTATTCAATTTTTCACATAAAGGCTTCCCGGCTACGCGTCCGGGCTGCGCACTCATATCGAGGTGAGATAAACAGAAGCCTTCGGGGCCTCGAAATACATATTTAGTTAAAATTACACAGAATGACCTTTTGGGTCATCACTGCCCTTCATCAAACAGCCATGAAAACCGATCAAACAGCTCAAAAACAACCTTAAAAGCATCCCTGGGAATCCACAAAAACCAGTCAAAAGCCCAACAACATTTAGCCAGGAAACCTAGGGGTGGGCCTAAAATCCGAAAAACCGAATTCCGAACCGAACCACCGAATTAATTCGGTATTTCGGTATTTCGATTTATTTCGGTACGAAAATTTTGGTATTTCGATAATTTGGTTCGGTATACGGTATTAGAATTTTGGTATTTCGGTATACCGAAATAGTATAGTCCAAGCCCAACTTTTTTTTTTAATTTTTTATCCCAATAACCTTAAGCCCACACCCCAAAAGTCCAAAACACCTATTAATTTAATAATTCTCGTATTACTACTAATATAACAAAAAATGTGAAATTGATATCTTAAACTATGAGTAGAAAAGTATTTAGAATCAATAGAAAATATTTCCTTTTCGATGATCTATTTTGCAAACTTTAAATTAAAAAGTAAGATAATTACTTCTATTTCAATTTGAATATTTAGCTAAACATTATTTCGATAAAGACCATTTAACAAACAGATTCACCGACCATTTTTAGTTTAATACAAGCTGTATTGATTTCAAAAGTCGAAGAGCTACATATTTGAAGAAGCAGAAGTCTCGTAACATAGATTTGGTTTAAACCGAAACCGTACCGAAATAAGAAATATCGAACCGTACCGTAATATTTTGGTATGGTATTTGGTATACACAATTGATAAACCGAATACCGAAATACCGAACCGAAATTCTTAAATACCGAACCGAAATACCGAATGCCCACCCCTAACGAAACCTACCTGAAACCTCCGCGAAACAGTGTGATTTTCGCACCTGGAGTCGCCGTTCGAAAGCTCCAGTCATTGTCTCCGGTTGTAGTCGCCGGCAAAGTTCCGTCTGGTCGGAAGAGTCTGATTGAGGCCGTTCTAGCTCTGAGGTTTCTGGGGATGGTTCCGTCGTGTTCGTCCCCGGTTCGAAATTTCGGTTCGTTTCCAACCTCGTCGATGTGTTTCTTGTAAACCAGTTTTGGAAGATTTTTGATATTCTCAAAGTTATAAATGGTCTATCTCTTTACATTCAACTTGTTTGTTTACATTCATCTTTTGTTTGCATCATAAAGGGAGGAGTCTCTTTTGACTCATCTCTTACGTTTCTGCTATTTGAAGTTTTAGAATTTTAAATTGAACATTAGGCTATACAATTTATATGTTTATACAAATGTGTTAGAATAATTGTGAAAGAACTTCACAAGTTCTGTTTTGCTTACAAGGTCACACACCGATGACAGTACGTTTAGGGCGCATTTATTATTGTAATTGTGTACACGTTCGCATGACATAATTACGATTTCAAATTAATCGAGATATGCGTTCGCGCTACTTCGGTCAAACCATCTTAATTATTAAAGTGCTATTAATTGCGTATTAATTACGTACACATACGCGTGACACGAGTACAATTTAAAAATGGTCGTTTGTAGAAATGGTCTTTAGGCGCACATTTAATTCACTATCATGATTGTGTACACGTTCGCATGACATAATTATGATTTTTATTTTTAAGCCAAGGTACGCGTTCGCGCGACTTTGGCCAAGATCTTAAATATGAAGCTCGACAAATTGTGTACACGTACGCGTGACATGATTTTGGGCGCACTAAATAAGATGAGTACACGTACGCGTGACTCGTCTCAGGATAATTTCTTAAAAGCGGTAAAAGGTAAAAATATACATAGGTCCTAAAAATAAGTAATTAAACAATTTAAGCCAAGTATAAATCATTAAGCGACCGTGCTAGAACCACGGAATTCGGGAGTGCCTAACACTTTTTCCCGGGTTAACAGAATTCCTTACCCGGTCTTCTGGTTCACAGACTTTTAACACAGAGTCAAAACTTCCTCGATTTGGGATTTAAAATAAACTTGTGACTTGTGACACCATAAATTATCCCAGGTGGCGACTCTCATCTAATAATTAATCTCATTTCAATTATTGTCACTTTAATTGGAAAAACTCCATTATCCCATTCTTTCGGGAAAAAAGAGGTGTGACATTATGTATGAACTTCCAGCACACTGAAAGTTCCAGCATAATATACTGGAGATTGGAGCACCTGGGTATGAACTTCCAACATATTATGCTAGACCTCCAGTATATTATGCTGGAAATTCACATGTAAAATATTCGACCTCCAGTATATTATGCTGGAATATTTTCCGGATTTTGAACAATGTTTTTGTTCAAATTTATCTTTACATGAAAAGTGACTAAATTTTAATTACTTTTGAAACTGTGACTATTTTTCAATTACCACTTGTAAATCTGACTATTTTTTAATTTCTCCTCGGAACATTGCATTTGCCCATGATAGGGAAGTAATCAAAAAGCCCATCTTAGCGGATATTGAACACCAGCAAATTTGCGCAGCCCAAATTCAAATCCATTAGCCATTCCATTTGATTTATGTTGTTAAGTATTTTTGTCACTTACTATATATTTTTCTAACTAGTTCAATTTTGAACACCAAAATAGATGGAAGAAACTATTTTCTATAGACACATTTTAAATAGTACGGACCTAGACCAAAGCAAAAAATATCACTAGTGGAGATTGGTGAAGTCTAGTATTAGGAGAAATGTTTTTCCTTTTTCCTCCTCGAACAATTAGATAATTTACTAAAAGAGTACTCTACAAGTTGTTTTCTTAATGGCACAGTGTCAGAGGTGTACGCAGGACCTTTTGTAAGCGGTGTCAAAATTTAAAGTGATGAAAAAATTACTACAATAAATATGGAATATAAGAAATAGAGATGAGCAACACCACCAAATCATGTCACTTAGAAATTACAAGTTATAGAGGATGAGAACTATTTCGTAGTTATGGTTCACGGAAGAGGACTCAGTTCTATTTTTTTTTAAAACAAAAGAGGCTTCGAAGAAAAAAAATGCAAAGGAAACGCGTACGAAGTATTCGAACCCCAGACCTCAACGTTGCAAGAGAGGCGCTATACCATCAGACCAGACACTATCTTTTGTTCAATAGGATCATATGGTTTATATCTATATTTTTTATATAATATTTATATGTGTAATAACTAAAGTTTTCCGGGGAAGCGGTGTCGGATGACACCACTTGGGCTAGGGTGCATCCGCCCCTGCACAGTGTGACTTCTTTAAATTATAGGTATCCTTATCCAAATAGCCGGTTATATTTATTGTTTACTTTTACTAGTCATATACATAAATTATACATTGATTATATATATAATACATAAATTATATATATATTATACCTTCACCGACTATTTTTAATTTAAGTAATAGGGTACGCTGCTATTTGGGTTAATCCTTCTAAATATTCTCCAACACCAACCCACAACCACGTAAAAAGAGGACTATAACACGAGTAATTGTGTCGTGTTGAAATATAAAATACTCCTATCAACTTAGCCACACGAAACTTCCAACTAATTGCCCCATGAAAGTACGTGTGAAACATTTAATTATTATTGTTGATAGAATTTCAAAAGTGCGCTTCCTTTTGGAAACAATACACTTTTAAGCTTTTATGGTTTTGGCTTAATATATAGGCCAGCAATTCTCAAAGTATTTTGTCGCTAACGACGCTAAGAATTGTGGTAAGATGAACGAGATTCTCTATCCTTAATCAGAAATTTCGTTCGAGTCTTGAAAATAAAGAATTCATAATAGGATTCCTCATAAATCGACTCTACCTGTCCCTAATTAAGTTGGTCAATGAATTTCGAATACCAAATAATTTGTATTATCTCATATACATGTGAGATATATATATATATATATATATATATATATATATATATATATAAAAGCAAGGATTTGAATAAA
>MDKH01018559.1:0-17679 GCA_005239495.1 Nicotiana undulata | reverse complement strand
TCTCAGAGTCTCGGAACACAGATAAGGCTTAAATTACATAAGATGACCTTTTGGGTCATCACAGCTGGTACTTGAGGTTTTGGCATAATAGGAATCTCAGGCTTTGGGACAACGGGTATTTCAGGCTTTGGGATGGTTGGAAGCTCAGGATTTGGCACACTTGGGATCTCATGATTTGGGACGGCTGATATTTCAGGTTTTGGTATGGCTGGAATCTCAGGCTTCAGCATAGTTGGGATCTCAGGCTTTGGCAAGACCGGAACTTTCGGAAATTCTGGTTTAGGAATCTCAGGGAGAGGTGTCTCTAGAAGATGACGTGCAGTTGCACCAGTTATCGGGCCATGGATGAAGTACAAGTTGAGACATGCAAGCAGTAAGAGGGAGGATAGCTGGTAATGGTGAGCCATTTTTCTGAAAATCCTAGAAGCTTAAAAAAGAATAAGTAGAATTAGTGAAACTGGGATGTGCTATTGGCTTTAAGCCTATCGCTATATATAGGTTTTAAAATGCATGCAACAATAGCTTCAAGATTTTGTTTGTTAAGTAAGGACCTGAGTAGTTGAACTTCTCATCCACATGGCTTCAGCTCTGGTACCTCAAAAAGTCAATGTGGATTACCTAATTAATAACATACTAAAAGTCTTAACCTGTCACAAACATCTGGTATGCTGGCTACCTTATAACAATTCCCAAATTAACTATTCTTATTTCTTTAGAAAGAGAAAAGTCATCGGTTCACATTTACTGTATTTCATTTTGGTATGCACGTAATGGCTCTATCACCTGAGGAAATTGACAGAAATTACAAATGTCAAACAAAAAGGAATTGTTTCACATTTTCTATCTAGCTAAAGGCAGTAATGTTTTAACGGTTAATATGACCATTAGAGGATGAAACATGATGAAATGGACGACCAGAAGGTGGGAAATCGTAAATTAAACTTACCTAATTAGTCACATATTACCCGTTTTTCTTTTTCCTGAACTAGCAAAATTAGAATTGTAAGTACAGAGGTAGGCAAAAGAATGACACTCAAGCCTAACGGATTAAAACAGAGGGAAAAAGCAACTTGGTTTTACTGAGCACAAACTTACCACAATGGTGTAGACTTAGCATAATCTGATTATTCTTTAGGTTCAAATGATACACTTTTCACAGTTCATACGATTTTCCAGGAAATTAATGAAAATAGACAATAGCTGAAACAATAGCATATCAAATCCAGGCTCGCGAATAGTTGCATTGCATATAGCATTAGTCTCGATATTGAGCCAGGTAAAATAAAAACGAGGCGGCTGTAAAGAAAGTAGATAGCAGATGATTCTTTTACAATTGGGGAACGGATCTAGCACTTGACAGTTATATCACATTCAGCCTTTCAGCAAAGAAACAATGAGATTTTGAGTACAAGTAAATTGAGACAAATACATAAACAGGGTATAAGAAGAGATTCAGCTCCAAAATTCTAGCCTGAAGTGTGAGCTCCCTTTCAGCTTTTGTCTTTAATCCATGAGAAAGGCTAGGAAGTTCACCGAAAAGAGATTGATTGTTTACTAGAAATAGAAATATGTATAGTATTAGTTTACTACTAGAGAAATGAAAAAGGGGGAAAAGATTGTAATGCAAATGGTCACGATTATTTAAGATCTGATTAATTAAAAGAAAGTGTATCCTTTCTAACAGTTAATGCTTTTAAATGAAATAGTCACACAATTCAACATGGATTAGAGCAGATAGAGGTCCTAGATTCAAGACTCACCACCACCTATTATTAAAAAAAATCATATGTTAGGGAATAAACTTGAATGTTAGATGAGACGGTCACATAATAAAGTGTTAAATATTTTCTTTTTAATAAGGAATGTGTTAGGATCGGGAATACGGGTAGTGCGGAATTTAGCCGAACAAATTATAATGACAATAACAAAGACAATGCAAGTTGAAATAACGGCAATTAAAACATATAAGGGAGGCACAAATTTAACGTGGTTCGGTCAAGGTGACCTACGTTCACAAAATTAGATATGAAACTCTAACTATCCCAAAATATATCTCAAGAGAATAACCTCGCTACAATCACTCACAAAGAAGAGGTTCACTCAAATTATTTCCCAACACTAACTCTATGGAATATAATAAAACTCTCTATTACAAGAATACTCAAAATGAGTTTCTAATCAAAATATGGGATGATTCATATGATGTAAGATGGGCTATATTTATAGGGCAAAGTTCTTGGCCCCAAGTAAAGAAAAAAAGAATAAAAGAAAATACTTTTATCCTTTGGCTCCAAGCTAGAATTCTTTGGCTCCAAGATTGAATACTTTGGCTCCAAGATCAGATACTTTGGCTCCAAGATTAGCCATGAACAAATTTAGGCCATATCTTATAGACAAATTTTAGCTAGTGCATATGTTCATAACTAACTGTCGGTCCACAAACACAATCTTCCTTTCCAGAGGAACCAAGTATCCCTATTGTTTTTTATGTTTTCTTTTAGAGCATGCGAAATTATGGTAACTGGATCAAAATGTGCATTAGGATAAATGAGACAGAAAGCAACAAATGCTTGAATATTCATTTTAGTTCTTGTATTTGAGATCAGATTATTCTACCGGTGCTTAAGTATGCTTATTCATCCTTTCCATCTCTTGAAATGTGACAAGAAGAAAGTGGTAATAGTTTTTTTTTTAAACGAAGGGGAAAGAGTCTGAAAAAAAGAAGGAATGAGTTAAATCAGAGATGCCCAACGATAGGAACTAAATCAAAGTAACTCAAAGTGACATAGATCATAGCTTTATATTAAACACTATAGTATAATGACACGATAAACATGGTACATCCAATTAAACAGGTACATCCAATTGAAATACTACTATAAAAGAATCATAATTTCTACTCCTAGCAGAAAGTATCCAATATGTTGTGCCAAACTATCTCCATGGCATGCCCATGCAGCAAATTTCATAGACCAATATAGAAATCTCAAAACACATATGGGTACCTTCTAATAGAGTGAACAGTATTATAAGTACTCAAGGAGTAGTGGGTTTGTGTGGTGGAGAAAGTGAAGGAAAAGATATCTCTTTTGGTTTAGGCAGTTCTGGTATTTCAGGCTTTGCATAGCTGGGACTTCTGGCTTTGGTAGCTCTGAGACTTTTGGCTTTGGTAGCTCCGGGACTTCTGGCTTTGGTAGTTCTGGGATTTCTGGCTTTGGTACAATTGGTACCTCGGGCTTTGGCAAAGCTGGAACTTCAGGTTTTTTCATAGCTGGAGGAACCTCAGTCTTTGGCACTGTTGGGATTTCTGGCTTTTTCAGGGGAGGAAGCTCGGGTTTTGGCACAGCAGGAAGCTCGGGTTTTGGCACAGCTGGGAACTCTGGCTTTGGGGCAACTGGTAACTTAGGCGTGGGCACAGCTGGGATCTCGGGCTTTGGCAAAGATGGTAACTCAGGCTTCGGGATGGATGGTAACTCGGGCTTTGGCACAGTTGGTACTTCAGGTTTTGGCATAATAGGAATCTCAGGCTTTGGGACAGCTGGTATTTCAGGCTTTGGTATGGTTGGAAGCTCAGGCTTCGGCACAGTTGGGATCTCAGGCTTTGGCAAGGTTGGAATTTTAGGGAACTCTGGTTTAGGAATCTCGGGGAGGGGCGTCTCTAGAAGACGACGTGCAGTTGCACCAGTTATCGGGCCATGGATGAAGTACAAGTTGAGAAATGCAAGCAGTAAGAGGGAGGAAATCTGGTAATGGTGAGCCATATTTCGGCAAATCCTAGAAGCTTAAGGAAGAATGTGTTTACAATCAATGAAACTCGGATATGTGCTATTTGCTTTAAGTCTATTGCTATATATAGGTTTTAAATGCATGCAAAACAGTAGTTTCAAGATTTGTTTGTTAAGTAAGGACCTAAGTAGTTAAACTTCTCATCCACTTGGCTTCAGATCCATCACCTCATAAAGTCAATGTGGATTACTTAATTAACATACTAATAGTCTGAACCTGTCACAAACACCTGGTATGCTGGCAACCTGATAACAATTCCCAGCATAGCTGTTCTTATTTTTTTAGAAAGAGAAAAGTCCTTGGTTCACATTACTGTTTTAAATCTTCATTCTGGTATGTACGTAATGCCTGTATCACTTGAGGAAATTGACATAAATTACAAATGTCAAACAGAAAGGTATTGCTTCACATTTTCTTTGGAGCTAAAGAGAGTAATGCTTTAACGGGGTTAATATGACCATTAGAGGATGCAACATGAATAGTTGTGAATAGTTGAATTGCATATAGCATTGGCCTCGATATTGAGCCAGGTAAAATAACATTGAGGCAGCTGTATAGAAAGTAGACAGCAGATTATAATTGGTAAAAGGATCTCGTGCTTGATATCTATATCACAAACAGCCTTTCAGCAAAGAATCAATGAGATTTTTAGTACAAGTAAATTGAGACAAATACATAAACAGGGTATTAGAAGAGATTCAGCTACAAAGTTCCCGATTTTAAATAGAGACAAGATTATTCACTCTAATGTTCTTCCCACAACCATGAGTGCACTGCTCAAAGATACAGTCTATGTAGTCGTTGCAGCCAGTGGCGGAGCCACCTTATAGGAAGGGGTGTCAGTGAAAAATATACTGTGTAAGTCGGTAAAAAAATAAATTATACGTAAATATGCTATGTATTGACTCCCCTTAATTTCCTGGATGTTTACCTTTATATATTTTGATACCCCTTAACGAAAATTCTGGCTCCGCCACTGGTTGCAGCTACCCTAAAGTATGAGCTCCGCTTCAGCTTCTGTCTTTAATCTGTGGGAAAGGTTAGGAAGTTCACCAACATGAGATTGACTGATTACTGGAAATAGAAATATGTATTGGTTCAGTGCTGGAGAAATGAGAAAGGGAAAAAGATAGATTCAAAAGGTCAGATTGAAATGCATATATGGTTTGTTTTCGGGAGGTTCCGGATGAGTTTTCGGGTGGTTTCGAAGAAGTTTGGGATTACTGGTGCTGGTACTTTAAACTGCGAACTTTTTGTTGCAATTGCGAACTACCACATTGGCGAACTTCTGGTTGCAATTGCGAGCCTGCAGTCGCAATTGTGAACTTTTGTCACATTTGCAACTGGGTTAAGAGTAGGAATTTCGGGATTTTAGCTTATTCTTTCATATTTTGAACCCTAGACTTTGTGAGAAGCGATTTTTTCAAATTTTCAAATTCCAAACTTACACGGAACATCTCTAAACAACTCGGAATCAGCTCAAAATTTGCACACAAGTTTCAAATGACACAACGAACTTATTCTAACTTCTGGAATAACTATCCGAGCTCGATAACTCCGAAATCAACTCCCGGTCAAACCTTTGAACTTTCTAGACCCTCAAATTGCCAACTTTCGCCAAATAGTGTCAAAACCTTCTAGAAATATCTAAATGCAAATTTGGGTATACGTCCAAGTCCAAAATCACCATCGGACCTAACAGAGCCATAAAAACTCCGATCCAAGGTCAATTTCACAAAAGTCAAACTCAGTCAACCCTTTCAACTTAAAACTTTCAAATTGAGAATCGTTCTTTCAAATCAACCCAAATCACTCGAAAACCAAAACCAACGAAACACATAAGTCATTATACACAACATGAAGCTACTCATGACCTCAAACCATTGAACGGAATACAAATGTTCAAAAATAACCGGTCGAATCGTTACAGAGTATCATGTTTGCACGGCATCTCCTTCATCTAATTGTCAAAAGTTTGAACATTTCATTGGCCCGAATCAGTTAGTTAAAACAATTTGTCTGCAAAATCGTGTAATGCTCTACCATCCGAATCTAGTAAGTATCACAAATGCAAAATTTTGGTGGTCTTATGATCACTGCCTTGCCTTCTCATTCGACATTTTCTATACTTTATTAGTAATTACGAGTACTATGTTAAAGCATAATACCAAAGATATGTAAGAGAAAATAAAAAATAATTTCATTGACTAGTTATTTTGGCGGTAGACCAGTACAGTGCATGACGAATTTTCCTCTGTATAAATGTTTGATAGAGAAACAAAATAACGTAGTCATTTTGAAATTAGGAGCTGCCTGACATTCATAGGCCAAATATCCGGAGAGTTTCCGTCGAGCAGGCGTTTTGCTATGATGATATTAGCTGCATCAGTTGGATGGTATGGATCCCAGAACACATACTTGCTTCTATTTGCACATATTTTAGATGAAGGACCACATGGAATTATTCCCCCAAATCTTCCACCACCAGAACAGCAAGCTGAATTTGCATTCTCAAACCCTACATATAACAAATTATATATTACCTGAATCCGGAGAAATGGGGCTAGAGTTTGGCTAAAACTATTCCGTTATCTAATTAATAGAACTCACCATAAGATGAGTAATTCTGAATGATGTCTTGCACGATTCCGTAGGCATCTGCATAGACAAACTTTGATCCAGTGAGTTTGGAACTTAGTTCAGCCACAAGCCCTCTTAATTGGGTGTTGTATAATTGCGCAAGCCTATTTGGAAAATTTACGCAGTTATCTCCAGCTGATGGATTTATAGCCCTTTGGTAGGGGATACACCCAATAGGCCCAACATTCACCACTATTACTTTCCTGGCACCCAAATTATAAAGTCTCTGCATATGGTTTTGAACAAGAATCATCATGTCAGCATTCTTCTTTGTAGTAATAAAATTCACAATTTATTTACCGTTAGTTGAATTCTGTATTTGGATATCACTGCTCCCACAAATTTCATAGGAGGTACAATTATTTGCTTAGGTGTGGAGAGAACAGGCGTGAGATAATTGTTGATGAAGTCATTTGATCCCATCGTTACTGAGAAGAGTGAATTCTCAATCAACTTTATTGCCGCTGCCTCTCCTATTCTTGTGATTATGTCCTGTCTAGTGTTTGCAAAATTGTCTAATTGAGCATCCATGTTGATCCTTCCACCCTACCAATATTTAGAAAAAAACCCATTTTAATCAATATCCGATCAAACACACAAATCTTGGAGCACTCCCATCTGATGTTACATAATCCTCCTTTTGTCTTGACATACTCGTGCATAACAGACCTACTCAATGCAGATCCTTCACAAAACATATTGGAACAAAATTTACATATTCTCGTATTGTATACTTGTTGAGATAAGTTATACCAAGATTTTGATATAAAATAGTACTCTCTCCGGTCCAAAATAAATCGCTTATTTTGGACCGGAGGGAGTACTAGTTATAAATAATACCTCCAATCAAATATAAGTAAATTTAATTCCTCATATCGAAATAACCCACCTAATCATTTGAATCAAACGGCCTACGGCCTCTCAATTAATCAATACATGCCTAACATTTCAAAACGCACGTTTTGCAAGTGTTAGATACAGAGGTATACAAAAGCATTGAGAATAATAAGGAAAAATTCGAAGCTAAACATTCATTACAAAATCGGGGAAAATTAAGGACTTACAAAAATTTGGCCAGATTCATTAAGAATGCCTCCTCCTCCAGAAGCATAACTGACACCTTGCAGAACCACTGGTCCAGATGTTGTTGGTGCTAAGTATGGAGGAGTCAAATTAAATCCCACTTCCTCACCTGCAAATAAAATCATCCAAAATAAGAAGAAGAAGAAGAAAATGAAGGAAGAGTTTTTTTAGCAAGATTAAACTTGCCTAAAATGTCGACTATAGTTCTTCCATTTGTATATCTTCCTGTTGGGCCACCAAAATCAATACCATTTGGGAAGAAATTTGCTTTTGAAAGAGAAGCAATATAGTTATTGTTACCCACATCAACCAATGAATCTCCAAAGACAAAATTAGCAGGGACATTTTCTGCCAAACAGATGGTCAACTTCTGAAGCACAACTACCAAAATGGCCAACCTATAATAATAATACGATACATTTCCCATTTCAAACACCTAGAGATAAAGCTAAGAATGTGCAGGCTTAAACTAGGCAAATCAAGGACACACCCACCAATAGAAAGAGGGAAAATTGCTGAGAATTAAAAGCAAATAAGCTTTTAGCTCACATTTTCAGTCACTATAACAAGCATAGTGTGAAAGTTGGTGGAGAAGAAAAATGGAATTATGTTGGAGCCAATCAGAGAAATTTCTAATATGTTGGAGCCAATCTTGAGCCAGAATGCAATCCCCAACCAATAAATATTACTCCTACTAGTGGATTTCTGTCCAAGTTCAGAAATTTATAAATTTTGTTGGTGGTAAGAAAATAAATTATGCAACTGCCAACCTTCACATTCTGAACCAATTGGATGGCAGAGTACGTGCAATTGAATGCACGCACTTAAATTTACAGTATGGCATTTATTATTTTCATGGGGGAGCCTCTGTTTCTTCTCTTCTGCTTCTTCCTCCTCCTTATTTTTTTAATGTTACGTTTCCATAAGAAGGAAAAGCTACAAATATAATACTGAAAGATAGGTGTGGTAGAAAGCAAGCCAAGCAAAGGATAGTAATACTTTTGACTTACAAATTCCACCAAGTTGACACCGACTCATGTTTTTATTCATAGAATTATTATTAACAACAGAATCTTGAAAATCTTAAAAGAAAGTATGTCTTCATTTTGTACAACTGCATTAAGTCAAGTGGATCGATACCGTTTAAGCAACTTGGTATTTCCTTACAAAATTTCTGCGGCAGCAGAGCAAGAAAGGCCCCAAATTCTGGGCTCTTGCATGTTGCATGCTCGAAGTTACATCTTCGGCCTTCACTAGCCTGGCCGTATGCAAAGTGAAATTTTTTAAATTTTGTGACCATCTCTTCCAAAAATTTAAGCTATACAAGAACACACTTTAACTTATGCAATTGTCTTTCCAAACGAAGACACTCTTTGCTCGATTTGATCACTCCTGCAGTTCCCCTCGGTGTGAATCTCCGAGGCATATGCCTAATGTTCATTCTAAAATTTAAATAGAGCTTCACATTATCACTTTCGCAAATTGGTGGAAGTATCTATTTGATCATCATTATACTTTGGGAGAAATTCAAAAATAGTCACAGTTTCAAAAGTAATCAAATTTTAGTCACTTTTCATGTAAAGATAAATCTGAATGAAAACACTGTTCAAAACCCGAAAAATACTCCATCATAATATACTGGAACTCCAGTAATATATTGGAGTTCTAGTATAATATACCGGTCCAACATAATATGCTGGAAGTTCATACACAGGTACTCCGATTTTCAGTATATTATGCTGGAACTTTCAGTATTGCAGCAAAATAATGGATATTTTTCAATGTCTTTGCAAACGTTGCCTATTTTTGAATGACCAATCCGAAAACTGGCTAGTCCGTGCTATTTTTACTTATACTTTTTGTTCACATTTATCTAACGCTAATTTAAGAGTTAATACTCTAAAATCCCCTTAAACTATCATGTTTTTATCAGTTTCTATTTAAATTATTCGGTGTCCCCAAAATCCCTATAAACTATATTACCCTTCATATTTTAACCCCCTCATTACTTACATAGTATAACATGTGTAGTAACTCGCTTGGAAGCGTGTGACAGCTGAAAAAGCCATTAAAATGGCCCACCTACAGACTCTTTCAAATTTATTTATTTTATGAATATTCTTCTTATTTCAGTTATATCCACCTTTGTTCCTCATTTTTTTCACCATTCTTCCTTATTTTTTTCACATTTCTTTTTTATTTTATTCATTTTCTTTTATCTTTTTTCTTTAGTTCTCCATATGGGTTTCCTTTGGAAAAATTTCTCCCTCTCTTATTTCCTCTAAAAAAATTATTCTATTTGTTGTTTTAGTCTTCTTTTATATCTTATACATATTGTTGAGAGAACACAATTACACAAATTTGAATCTTCGTATTAAACCCATCACTTTGTAGAGAATAAAATTCAATCTCTTGAACCTTCGTATAATCGGGAATTAAAAAATGTAATTGCTAGCCAATCAATTTTTTATTTGCAAAATTTTATTTTGTGTAGTTTTTTTATGTAATATAAGATGATTTTTAAGAAATGCAACACTATATGCCTTTTATTTATATTTTTATGTGCTGCAAAAGTGAATATTAATAAGGGCTTATTCAATTGGAGTCTAGCATAAAGCACAATCACAATTAAACCTAAAATTAACACAGTACATTAGATATTATTTCGGCCAAAACTCCTAGAATTAATTAGTCATCCGAGAATAATACAAATGGAATAAATTATAAAAAAAACTTTGTACAAACCATAAGTTAATATAGTTAGACATACCCACCTTTAAGAGTCCAAAATAGGGTTTTAATATATAAGGGAATATAGTTCAGATGAATTTCGGAAACACCAGATAGTTAAAGTAGGTAACCGACAAAAAAATGATAGTTTAGGCGGGTTTTAGGCTAAGTTAATTAGCAATGTGTAGTGCTACATGGCACGTTTTTTTAGATAATTATGAGCGTGTACTAGACGCACCTCTAAAAATACAATGAGGGGTGTTTAATATGAAGGCAATACAGTTTAGGGAGGATTTTGGAGACACGAAATAGTTTAAGTAGGAATTGATGGTTATATAATTCAACATGATGTTAGAACAGGTTTAAGATGAGATAGTCACTCAATACAAGTGTTTGGGAGAAATTTTTAGCTAGTTAATATTTTGAAAACTATCAATCGATCCAAAAGCACAATATCCCTCTCGAGAGGAACAAGTACCCCCATTACTTTTTATGATTCTTTTATAGCAGGCGACATTGTGGTAATATATGGGTCAAAATCTGTCCATGGAGACCGACGCTGAAGGGAATAGTAGGGGGTTGACTAAGTTGTGTTCGTGTTCACAAGGTATGACCACGATAAGCATCTCGGCCATGGCCGAGATCGAGCCATCACTAAGTTTGTACGGCGAAGCACTTGTCATAAAGCTTGAGGGGAATAATGAAAAACAAAATCAAAAGAGAACATTCTGGTTAAAGACTGTTGGACAAATGGGAACATTGGTAGTATAAATAGAAGGCAAGAAAGGGGGGTTGACTCCCTAAAGAGAAAAGGGAACAAAGAAATAGGAGAACACCTCCAACAAGTTAAAAGCCTAGATTTTGGTCGCAAATCTCGATAATCTTCATGGCCGATTCAACAAAGATAAGTCCAATAATTATCAATAACATTCCTTCCCTCTTTGCTCTTACAAGTACGGAACAATGTATCAAAGATGTAAGCTTATCATTTATGCTTGATGCCTTTTTATAAACTTATGAGGAGCTATATAAACTTGATCTCGTTCGGTTTTCATGTTCACTATGCTTAGATCTAGAGTTAATTATGTTTGGCTAAGATTTTATCCTTCATTTTCTTCATTAATTAGCTTAACAAAAAGCTTAGTACTTTTTGCGTATACAATCTGGCGCCATCTATAGGGATTTCCTAGTCAAAATTCTAGTTTCCTTTAGATTTAAAACTATCCAAAATACCACTTCCCGGTTGTCATAGCCTCACCATCTCGGTGCGAACACCAACTCGAAAGAGTAGAAGATAAGTGGTTGAGATAACCAACCCAATCTGGGTCAGATCTCCACATAAATTCGAGACCATATCCGACGTCTATGCAAAACCCACACCTCACTTGTAACAATGTGTTTGGCTAGTCATATGCATGTTTAAAGTAAAATTGCGGTCACTATGCTCTTGGCATGACCGCAATCCTATTCGACGTATTCACCTTACATACCGGCATTTACTTTCACCTCTTAGGAAGAGACGATAGCCTACTGTGTGATCCTTTGAAATAGAGGGCATACCCTGCCTTATCTTCGTACCCACATGCACTGGATGATTTATGAACAAAGTATGACATGTTTCCCTTATTTGCGCATATCAAACGAGTACGGAATGGGACTCGGTCCCAATATCCCAACGAGCAAGGTAAGTCCAACCCACGAGAAGCCTGGGCGCGATTAACGACGAGGCTGAGCACGAGTACCAAATCTGAAACCATAATTCGAGTACGAGGCAAAATGACCGACCATATAGCGCCATTCCTCCTTTCACCGGCTTGTCGGGCCAAGGTAACAGAACTTCATTTGGGTTTAACTTATCACGTTATTTTGTCGGTACAAAATAGGAACACGAGCACTCTCGTAGGTACACGAATAAGGAACGAACGCCACCAAAATACCCCAGGAAAGGTTTCTATACCATGTCGTCTCGAAGACAACAACCGAGCAAAGCCAAATCATCCCATACTACAAATATCAAAAACGGTTCGGCACGGGTCGACTATTGAGAAACAATCTCCAGAACAAGGACTCGCTAATGAAACGCACAATATTCTCCAATGAAAGAAAAACTAAGCGAACCAGGATTCACCCCGGCGCATGCGTAAAGTATACGGCAACGAGTGATGTTCTCCAAAAGATAATACAATGGGTTGTAATTCCGACCTCGCTCGAATTAACACCCTTACAGCCATCAACCATCGCCAAATGAAAAGAAAGTTCGACCTCGCTCGACTTTACAATGGGTTGTAATTCTGACCTCGCTCGAATTAACACCCTTACGACCATCGGCTATCGCCAAACGAAAAGAAAGTTTGACCTCACTCGACTTTACAATAGGTTATAATTCCGACCTCGCTCGAATTAACACCCTTACGGCCACCGCCAAATGAAAAGAAAGTTCGACCTCGCTCGACTTTACAATGAGTTATAATTCCAACCTCGCTCGAATTAACACCCTTACGGCCATCAGCCATCGCCAAACGAAAAGAAAGTTTGACCTCGTTCGAATACATAAGTCAGAAACTGACTTCGCCCAAGATGGAAATTCCAAATCCGACCTCGCTCGAATACGTATGAAAGAATTGACTTCGCCTAAATTGGTAAGTCTAAATTCAATTCCACTCAAATATACAAGTCGAAGCTGACTCCGTCCAAGATGGTGAATCTTAATTCGACCTCGTTTGAATTAAGTTTGAATCCGCCTAAGTCGACAAATTAGAAGTCGACCTCGCCCGGATTTGCAGATTCAAAGTGACTTCATTCGGACTCACACGGCGAGTTCCCACTCGATCCGGACAAGGTCAGATTCCCAATTAAAAGGATCAAGGACTCGTCACAAAGAAATTCGAAGGTCTACGTAAAAATTATATATATGCAACAAACGGAAGGGAAGGAAAAAGAAAATCAAAAGATACACAAACGAAGGCGAAGCAACCGTTTCATTCAAATATACGTGCACAACAGCCGCACCTTACAAAAGGCCGAAATGAGCCCAAAATAAAAAAGAAATGAAAACAAACAAGAAGAACAAAAAAAACTAAGTATGAAAGTTGCAACAACGTTTCACTCGGTGTCGTCTCCACCGTCGTTCTCCCTATCATTATCATCAGCATCCTCAACATCAGCGTCCTCACCAAACTCCGGTGTTGCAGGGTCGTAGCCGCAATCTACACGAGCCTCACGTGCCTTTGCCCGAGCGTCTTCAAAGGCAGCCTCAGAAACACTTACCGCCTCCCAAAAACCCTTGTATATATCTCGTTGGGCCTCGGCATGAACCCACATCTCATACGAGTGGCGAGGAATAACGGTAGAGGCAGATTCAACCTGGGCCAACAATTGTGCCTTCTTAGCCTCGAGGGTCACGACCCGGTCTCCCAAGTTTGAAGCTTCCCGATCAATTTCGTCGATGCGCTCCTCGAGCCTCGCCTCCCTCATTGTGGTCGTCGCTCTCTCGGATTCGTGCTCGGATCTGAGGACGCGTATAGTGTCTTCTAGCACCGCAGCCTTCGCCGAAGCTGACACTCGAGCATCCTCAACTCGCTCCAACTCGGCCACTTTCTTTTCCAACTCGGCCACCTTCTCCGTTCATTATGAACTGAGAGCGTCGACCCTAGAAGAATTTTGTTTGAGCTCAGCTCGTAATGATAGCACCTTGACATGAAGGTCCTCGCACTTCGCGGCGACCCTTTTGCCCACCTCAAACTCCTGGTTCTTGGCATGAAGTAGCTACCCGAGCTCACTGCACCTGCGGGTAGATCGCATCAGGTCCTCATCTCTTTTCTCCAATTCCTCCCTGGTATACTGGGTACCGGCGCTCGCTCTAAGCGGCTCACGCAACTCACAACATCTGTTACGATACCACTGATTCTTCTTGACCATTTTCAAAAAAATCTCGGCCCGCGTCTCAGCCCTACGAGTTTTTTCGATCTCCAGGAAGTAAGTCTGCGGAAATGGAGGGAAAGAGTCAGTAAAGATAAAGGGTCGCAAAACAAATAAGACAAAAAGGAACTCACCCTCAAGCCCATTGCGGCTACACCACCCGACAACTGAGAATCGCTGACCTCCTGGAGGGCTCCGCTTTTAGCGGCAGAATAGAGGAGATCAAACTGCGGTACCAAATCCACCGTGTCCTGCAGCAGGTTGAGATTCGACAGAATTTCGAGTATGCGATAGGGGCCTTCCGCTATTACCACAGTCCTGGTAAATCCCTCCTCGAACATCCTCATGTCATCGGGGTCGATGTCGGATTCAGTCTCGTAATCCTCAACCATGACGCCTTTCCCTTTCTCTTTGTCCGAAAAAGGGGCGTGGTTCTGTCGGGATGATGATGGTCTACTCGGAACAACTACGGCGGCCTCGGGACTCCGTACCTCTGCTACACTAGCCTCTTGAGCACTCGCAACAGGCCTCGCCTCCACCTCCTAGTTAGCCCCACCGCCGGTTTTAGGAACCGTCGAAACAAGGTTGCCCCTCAAGGACATTTTGGCTATAGAGGCCTCTTCAAGCACTACCCTCCATCTCTTTGACGGGTCCTCTCTACTACCAACGAGAGAAGATTCGCCCCTTGAGCGAACCGCGGGGACCGGAGTCTCCGGCTTGGAAGCAACTTCCAAGCGTACAGCTTCAGCCGCAGGCGCAGTTTGACTAGCAACTAGGATTCCCGTACCCTTGCCCGCAGTAACTTTAGGTGCAGGTGATAACTAGGGATTTTACTTGGTTTTACACTCTATCTTGCTTAAGTTTTGGATACAATTGTACACAAATAGTCCCAAAGTCTTACGTGTTGTGCTTGTTGCAGGGTTTAGCCAAAAAGGATGACAAATAGTCAAAGACATGCTCAGAAAGGAGTGAAACTTGCACAAGTACCAAGAACAACCAAAACACCAAAGTCAAATTGACCACCGCGGACCGCGGTCCACTTTATGCGGTTCGCGGTGGTGAGATTCAGAGAGTTCATTCCCAAGGCAAACATCATCGCGGACCGCGGTCCATTCTCCGCGGACTGTGGTGGTGAGATTCAGAGAGTGGTTTTCCAAGGCTAATATCACCGCGGGATGCGCTCCATTTTACGTGGTCCGCGGTCATGAGATTCAGAGACCCCAGCACTTGAAGCCCAGAAGACCACCGCGGACTGCTGTCCTTTCTTCGCGGTCCGCGTTGAAGCCACCGCAGCCACGGTCCATTTTATGCGGACCGCGGTGGCCAAGTTCAGAGCCTAAATTTGTTGAGACAAATAGCCTCACCGCGGCCGCGGTCCATTTTGCGTGATCCGCGGTGACCCCGCAGGGGCTTTTTTGTCCGAAATTTTCGACTGAGTATAAATAGCTTCTTTTGTTATTTTTTTTAGGTTAAGCTTTGTATCTGGCATTTTTGGGCAGCTCGTGAATAGTTCTTTTTCATCTTTTTTGAGTAATTTTAGCTAGATTAAAACATTTAATCCTTCAATTTTATTTTATAATTCAATTACATGGGTTTTGCTTCATCTAATTCTTTGATTTCTTCATTGATTATGAGTAGCTAAACTCATTAGCTAGGGTTGTGGCTCAACCCTAGTGTGGGTAATTAATGGGTTCTCTAAATTAGGGCTTAGATGTTTGTGGGTGATGGATATTTGGGTTGATTTGTGGTTTTATTGTTAAAACTAGTGGTTGCAAACACTAATTGGTGTTCAATTGACTTGGGTCCTTCTTGAGAAAGAGGACTTGAGTCTAGAAAATCAACCCAACAAGGAATTGGGATGAAATCATGAGAATTGATAGTCCCAATTAACGGGTTAAACCTCGAGAGAGTAAAACCCTACTTGAGCCTAAATTGCTTGTGCAAATTTGATACCCAATTGACCTTGAGAAAGGCAATTAGGTCAATACCACTCAAACTACCGAGAGGTATAGAGTGGGTAACATTGGGCATTGGTTATATCATAATTCCCCGAACAACATCTTTGCTTTAGAAATTACAACCCGCTGATTACCCGCCTAGGTAACAGTCATAACCTAGTGCCTTTATCAAATTAGAAAACAACCCAAAAAGACAATAGTTAGCTCAATTGTAATTATAGTAGCCTAAATCATAGTTATAATATAAAACCCAAAATTATGAGAAGTGTAATCAAGAACACGAAACACTATTAGATCACCTAGAAACTCAACTCCAAAACATAACTCTTTGTGGAATCGATCCCGACCTTTCGGGTAAAAGCTACACCGACCCTCATCTTGCTACTTTAATAGTAGTATGGGTGAGAGCCGATCAGCAGGCCGGATAGAGGACACCAGTTGACGGAATACGAGCGGAGGAGCCCTCTTCCTTCTCCCTCCTTTACGACCTGTCAACAAGGAGGGATTAGATCATATAATGACAAGGTTAAAGAAACTACGAAGTAGAGAGAAAAAGCAAGACTACGAGAGACAACTCACCAATAAGAGGCTTACGCCCAAACTTCTCATGAAAAGGCACCCATTCACGAATCCCAACCGTGTGGGGAAGAATTGCGCCCACCCACTCGCGGATATCGGCAACTAGCGGGGGAGGTAACTTCTCAGCTGCGAAAACAAAAAAAACAAATCTTCAGCAAAGTCGCCGAAAGGAAGACAATCAACGATCATATTAAGAGAAATCACAAAATAAACAAAGGGAAACTTACGATCAAAGTTCCACGTCTCCGAAAACCCTGCCGAGTTCGCCACAAGGTGCTCTGTCCGCACGTAGAAGTAGCTTTACCAAAAGTCGCTAGCCTTATCGTCCATCTTCACCACCAAACTCTTGATTCCTCGATGGCGTAGATGAATCATCGTGCCCCAAAGAAAATGAGGTGAGAAGATGTGGAGCATATGCCTTAGAGAAATTCCTCGGTCGGCCAGCTTCGCATACTTGATGAGCATAAGAAAGACCTTGTACGCATACAGAGAGAGTTAGGCGGGGCACACTTCATAGAATCAGAAAAAATCAACCACCAGAGAAGGAAGGGGAAGCGTGTACCCAACAACAAAGGGATACGCGTAAAACGCGCAGTATCCAGGGCGGTGCAAATGCACTATATCGCTCCCCGCCGGCACCATTTTGATTTGAGCGGGGATTCCCCACTTGGCTTTGAGCATTGTGATCGCCGCCTCATCCATAGTGGAAGGAATGGGCGTCGGTTCATCTCTGAAAGGGCTGTTAAAATCATTCCTCGCTTTTGTGGGGTGAGGAACCACCTCATCCACCGTTGGGAACCCCTCATCTTCCACCACCTCTACTCTCTCCTCAAGTAGGGATACGTCACCCTCCGACACCGGAGCACCAACAGCCTTGTTAGAATGGGAAGAAGTACCAGCCATTTGTTGTTTTTGATTGAAGGAAACGAAAACGGTGAAGGGAAAAAGACAATGGTCACCACGAATTCTAGCAGAAGCAGAAGTA
>ML297072.1:0-26570 GCA_005239495.1 Nicotiana undulata | reverse complement strand
GGGGGGGGGTAGGGGGAAGATCTCCCTGAATACGTCCGTAGTCCCCAATTTTAATATGCAATGCGGAGTAAATGACAAATAAACGTAAACTTAACAGTACATCTAAATACAGGTAGGAAAGCAAGGAAAAACTAGCTAAACATGGCGCACAGAGTGTCAATTAGGCAATTTAATACGAAAACATATAAGCATGCTTCCCTAATCTAAGATGAACGGTTAAACACATTGCAACAACGTAATAGACGAAAAACAATTTATAACTTTCCAGGAAAAATAGGATTTTTGCAAGAATGGCCCGTGTACGTACTCGTCACCTCACGTACACGGCGCTCACACAACAATTATGTCAAAAACAACCTAGGGGAAAGTCCCCAACACAGAGTTAGACAAGCCACTTACCTCGACTGCTCAGCTCAACCCGAGATCACGTTCTTGCCACGAGTATCCGACTTCAAATGGCCCAAATCTATTCAATTCAATTGCATAATGTAAATATATCTTTAAGAAATCAATCTAACTAATAAATTCGAAGTTAATACGCGAAATTAGAAAAATCGCCCAGGTGAAAAGCTCTTCAAAAGTCGCCAATTTCTGAGCTCCCAATTTCAAAATATGAATTTTATCTTAAACCCTCAATTTTGGGTTTTTTTTAAATCTGCCCAGTTGCATTCTTCATTGCATTCGCGGAAGCCCAGTCGCGAACGCGAAGGTCAAAAATACGCGCCTCAGAATTCACTCTACGCGAACGCAGTTGGTCTCACGCGACCGCGAAGGGTAACGCATCGAACCACTGACGCCTCATTCCTTCTTCACGAACGCGGCATGGCTCATGCGTTCGCAGTCCAGCACCTTGTCTTACCTACGCGTTCGCACTCATCCACACACGAACTCACAGAACAAAAATTCCCTTGGCCCAAATTAGACTACGCGTTCGCGACACTCCTCACGCGAACGCATAGGAGAAAACCAGCACCAGCAAATCTGGTGCCTTCTAAGTCCAAAATTTATCCCGTTGAGCATCCGAAACACACCCGAGGCCCCAGGGACCTCAACTAAACCTACTAACCAGTCCTAATACCTCATTCAAACTTATTCGAGCTTTCAAACCACATCACATAACATCAAAATCGAGAATTATGCATGGATTCAATCCTAAGAACTTAGGAATTTCCAAAATCTACAAACGATGTCGAAACACGTCAAAACTAGTCCTAATGACCTCAAATTTGACACACAGGTCATCAACGACAATACAAACCTAAAACCACTTTTGGAATTCCATTTCGAACCCGATATCAAAATTTCACCTATCGGCCGAAATCGTCGAAATTCTAACTTTCGCCAATTCAAGCCTAAATCTACTACATACCTCGATAACCCATTACGGACACGCTCCTAACCCCGAAATCACCCACGGAGCTAACAAAGTTGGTGGAATTCTATTCCGGATCCGTCTTCACACAGTTCCAACTACGGTCTGATTTCTAAAGCTTAAACTTACATTTAGAGACTATGTATCCCAAAACTCTCCGGAATCCACAACTAATCACTCCGACGACTCCCATAAGCAGATACAAACGTGGGAAAGCAGGTATCATGGGATCAGGGTGCTAATTCTCAAAACGACCGACCGGGTCGTTACATTAACTCAAAAGGTTCAAAATAGTTTTGCTTATAAACCCATATCCAATTTGTCATGCTAAAACCGTAATTACCCAGAACTTAAGAATACTTTTAGATTTCTAAGTTGAAATATAAACTTTAAAATTGAGACACATTAAATAAATAGAAAACAATGAATAATTAATATAAACTAATCATATCGTTAGTCCCATGGCGACAGACAATATTCATACCAACATTACTATTCGTTAAGCCCATGGCGACAGACAATTTTCATATCATCGCCTTCACTATTATTGGAATCTTCTCTTCAAATAAAAGTCACACATCGGTAGTGTGTTGAGTCACTTACTTTATCAGTTGCTAGTACATTGACATGACTTGAATAAGTATTAACAATTGACAACCTTGTGAAAATGATAATATGGCAATTCCTCACATCCAAATAGATTGTTTGAAGAACAGACTTCTGAAGATGCCTGCATTTGCATAAATAACGAAACCTTGACAATATTTGTTCGAATAAACAAACCTATATCAAGAATTCCTCTTGCAATATAGTACTAATAGTATTCCAATATCTTCATATAGGAATAAAACTAGATATAGCGAGCATATTATTATACTCATGGTTCTAGCAAGATACATAGTGCACCAATTACAAGAGATACAAAGATAAATCATGCACGTCATGCTTGCTCTAATCCGCATAAGAATTTGTTGAAGCTTTATTTAATAAATTTCTCGGGAACCTTAATATGGTTCAGAACATTTTAAATCCTTTAATTATTTTTATATACGCATATCAAACTTACCAGGTATTGCTAGACTAAAATCTGAAAGCAACTTTATCCACCACAGGGGAATTTCCATATAATCAATGGCATGACATTTATATAAAATCTCGTGTCACCCTAATGCTTTATACTTTTAGGTGTTGGGACTATCAGTCCAGAACTTCATGTTTTCAAGTGAAGTCAATCTTAATTGCGTATTTTTCATTGATCAATCATTTATCTGTCCAAATTCCATGACATATTTGTGCTCAAGATCCTCGTCAATATTGAAAATATTGAGCGCTACATTATATCAACAATATCATCGATGATTATTTTACATCGGTTCCATCATCATACAATTAAAGACATAACTTATTGAGATCTCATTATTTTCAGGTACCCGAGCCTCTTCCATGAGGTCTTATAAAGTTTTATGTCATGGTGCTCTTACAGAGCACTTGCCTCCTTAGTATGACCATCTTTATCATTTGCTCCTCTTCTTCTTCAAGAAATTTTATCTTTGGAACCGATTAGTCTATTACACTTCATGCTTCCATAGATTGTGTCCATCATGGACTTTATTCTATTTGGAGCATTAACAACTGAAATATAACATTTAGCTTTGGGTCAGCAAATACGCCTGGAAATATTTTACAAATGAATAATCACTTGAACTTCAAGTTCACAATTAGCACAAGTAGTGGAAAGAAGAGAGGAAGTTTGAGTGTGTGTGTATTCTGAACTAATTGTTCGTGTGTTGAGAGGTAAAACAAGAGTGTATACATAGCACTTTAGTACCGGGACAAATAAGGTAAAAGGAATCAGAAATTAGTCAATTATGGCAATCATAGGGTCACAGAATCCAATCACATAAAGAAGCTCGGAATAGACCCCCTTAATTAGGGGTAATTGATCCACGATAACAACAAGAGAGTTTAATTAAGGCAAGAATCCAAATCATACCAAATAAGGAATCAATAAGGATCTCAAATTTATACGGGCAAGTAAATAAGGCAACATGACCAATTAAAATTACAAATAAGGAAACAAACAGGATCTATGCACACAAATTTAACAGGGCTACATAATAGGAAATAATGAGTAAGAATCTTAAAAAGAATACTGGTTTTACCAAAAGAATCACTCAAAAGAATACTACTTTTACCAAAAGAATTACCCAAATTCCATAAATAAACAATTAAACTAAGTAAGACTTCTTAGCAATATAGAACTTAGCCGGAAAAGCAGGTTTGAACCCTAACAGATATTAATTAGGGCAAAACCACAAAAATATTGGATTTAACAAGGAAAATTTAAGTCCAAAAGATAGAGTAAAGTAATACAACTGGTATCAAAAATATCGAAACTGAAGTTGAAGAAAACCAGTACATCACAAAATCGACTAGGGTTTGAACACCCGTACGAAAATCAGCAAAACGATGAAGAAATAAATAACTAAACATTGAGAACTCAGAAAAATCTTTGAAAAACAGTTTGGGATGAACCCTAGCTTAGGAAGAGTGATAAAAAGTCAGAATAGTTAATTAAACAAGAGATTTTTAAAGGAAAACACATAATAGTGCTCGAATCACCCCAGATCTATACATATCTGAGAAGGACGATAGTAACGGACTAGGGTTTTCAGAAAAGTATTAGAGATGAGAGAATAAGTCAAGAACCCACAGATTCGTAACAAAAATAAGGATAAATTCTTACTCACATACGGAAAATGGCCTGAGACAGGCAAGTTTCAACCAGAACCCAATGGGTTTCCTTGAGATCTCCTCAAGGGTCTAAGAAATCGAAGAGCCATGGCGTGTAGAAGACCAAGTCTGGTCGGAGAAGGCATAGAAACATCATAAGGGGGAGGTTTTACGCCGGTGACGGCGTTTAGAATTAGGGGTTAGGTCGAGAGAGAGTTGAGAGAAGAGGGAGGTGATGACGGCGGGTGAGGGAAGGAATGAAAGTGGTTGGGTAGGTTTAGGGGGGTTAATTAAGGAAAGGATAATTGTGGACCGTTGATCAAAATGATCAACAACCACGATTGAACGGGCTAGTTGGTCGGGGGTAGGCAGATTGGGCCGAAAGAGATTTGGGCTAAATTTTAAAAAGGGGTTTTGGGCTGGTTTGAAGGGGTTAGGTCTGAAAATAAAAAGGGACTATTTATTAAATACCCATATAATTGATAAAAGTAATTTATAAAATAGTTAACAAATTATAAAAAAATAATTTTCATGCATAGAAATGTTTTAAAATAATTATTCAATATTTTAAAAATACAATAAGCCATTTTCTGGTAAAATAATGTAATAATATATGCATGGGCTATAATTGCAAAGTTATTGCAATTGTAACCAAAAAGTGTAAATCTGGCCATTTGTGAAATAATTTGAACTTAACATGACTATAAATAGCAAAATTAAATCATGAAATGTTATAAAGTCATTTGTGATGCAATTTTGTAATTGTTTATATAAATAAAATACTGGGATAAAATAATTTGAAAATGTAGAAATTATGAAAAAATATCAATTGATGCTAATGCATAGTTTTGAAGGTATATATGCATTTACAAAATATTGTAGGGAAAAATTGGGTATCAACAATACCTTGTTTGCTAACCAAACAAAGTATTAAGGTAGTATTAAAATTTTATATCAGCACTATACCTTGGGAAGCTCGGCCCACAAAATGAGTCTCATACTGGGTAACAATCATAGTACCCTGCTGAAGACGCTCAAACTGCCTCCGATATCCTCTCTCATAGTGACAGTAATGACTTCTCTAGAAATTGTTGTGAAAACTAATCCCAAATAAGTGCAGGCAACCCAGCTGGTATAGTCAACATATAGTCTCTCCACCACCGCTTGGCGGAGCCAGTCATCTGAAACAATACAAAATCGAACCCATTGGGGTCAACTATACTCATGTTCCGCAACACCTCATGGTAGCGGTCTAGATTATCCTGTGGGTCCTCAGAAGATGCACCACCGAAATGAACAGGAAAGAGCTTGGTAAACTTGTCCAACCTCAACAAAGCCTCAAAAGACATAGCGGGCCTATCACCGGCCTGGGTTGCAACAACCGGCTGAACCACCCCAACTGGCAGGGCTGTTTGAGACCGATACTAGGGAGCCACCTACTTTGGGGTGTGAGTAGCGGGAGTCTGTGCTCCTCCCCCAGCCTGAGAGACGGCTGGTTCCACCGAGAATGTACAGGTCTGGGCCACACTCTTCATAAGGCCAACTAAATGGACTAGACATATCACGCCCCAAAACAGAGGGACGAGACCATCGCTTAACCGGATGATCCCGGTCAAGTGGACCTGGTTTGCCTCTCCTACCCAGCGCTTCGCCCCGTGTTCGTAACATATATTATTTATGTGAAACTGTGAGATAAGTTTAGAAGTGTGTGATTACAACAATAAATCAAATTTTTTCTCATTTATCATTATTATACTAAACTTCCCAAAACATACATAATAGATAAAACATTCCCGATACGGACCACGATTTCGAGCAAATACAACCATTGCCAAAAATAAATATATACAACCCATATAATGTCTACGGAGCCTCTAAGAATATTAGGAGTTTACATAGACTTGCCGGCAACAAGGCCCCGGCTATACCTTTAGAGACACAACATATACAAAAGAACTGCTGAAGGGATGAAGAGGAGGCACCACTATCGGCAGTCGGAGCTACCTGCTATGAAACCACCTACATCCATATAAAAGATGTAGCGCCCCTGGCAAAAAGGGGCGTTAGTACCATTGAATAGTACTAGTATGTGTGAACAAACTTCACTCTAAGTAGAATCAAACAGTGCAAAGATAGGAAACAGTCAGGGAAACCAAACAAATACTACACAGAAACACAGAAAAACAGAATCAGAGTTTCACAGTACTTTATTTCAATTACTCTCCTGTTGCGGCACGCAACCCGATCCCACCGTACAATCATATTCCACCCTTATTTCTTCTCATCATTCCACCCTTATTTCTTCTGTTGTGGCGCGCAACCCGATCCCACCGTACAATCATATTCCACCCTTATTACTTCTCAACATATCACCCTTATTCCTCATGTTGCGGCGTGCAACCCGATCCCACAGTACAATCATATTGATAGCAACAACAACCAACAATTCAATCACAAAGATTTCTATCATCAAGAGTATAAATCTATAACAACCAAACAACCATGTGAAATCAAGGGCAGAATAACCTTTACCAAACAGTGAGTCATGTATAGTATGCCATAATCATTTAGCTAATTTAAATCAATCCACATTTCCTTTCCATCATTTTCTACACAACCTTTAGCACTTTGATACATTCAACAATTGGGTCGTTATCATTTCGTTCATTTAGTAGCACTTCCTTTCATATCGAGATATTCAAGCATATAACGAGTTTTTCACATGATAGAGTAAGTACAAAGAATCATAGTTCACAATCTCACATAGCATGGTGGCATGGAAATCAACTAAGGCAGTCAGAGAACAGAACCCTTCATCTCATCAAAATAGGACATCTGATTAAAGTACAATCAAACCAGGAATACATACCGAATGCTCGGACACTAACAAGGCGACTCTACAAAGATTAAAGTTAGCCATACATACCTCGAATTGGAATTTCTCCTTAATTTCTATCACAAATCACTGGACCGTCTAGCACATTCAATCTAATTCACAATGTGACACATTTAACTTAGAATAAGGAATCATGAACATAACTTGAACTCATTTGGGCATTTAATCAAACGCTACGTGATCCCTTAGATTAACTAACCCTTTTTTTGTGAACAATTACTCTAACTCACCCCCCTCTTCTAGATTGTGACAAATCATATACATGCATGCAAGGTCTTACAATCTCGTCTTCAAGAACCAACCCATGTGCATCCCATTGTTAACTAAATTCTGAGAATTACATGGAAATGGGGTGGGGACTTACCTCTTATGGTGAAGAAGATGATGACTACTCGAAAATTTCCAAGCTTGAGTAGAGGTGGTGGGCTGATTTGATGAAGAAGATGGCTTTCTCTCACTAAACTCACTCTCCCTTCTCTCTATTTTAGTCAGATAGACGTTAAAATGAAAGGGGTAGGGGTTTTATTAGGCTGGGGGTCGGGTATGAAAATTAGATATTAGAAGCACCGAAGTAGGAAATGCGGTCAGGAATGCGATTGCATTCCTGCTATGCGGTCCGCATTCCTGTCGCATAAGTGGCCCTCAGCTGGGCCAAAATGGGATACAGACTGCCCAGGTTTGCGACCACTATGCGGTCCGCATACCCGTTATGTGATCGCATAGTGCGTCGCATAACCTTCACCTAAAGAATTGAGGTGCAAGAATGCGACAACTATGCAGCCCGCATTCCCAAAATGCGATCGCATTTTGGGCCGCATAACTGTCCTCAAAATGGACAGAAACTGTCCAGGTATGCGACCACTATGCGGTCCGCATACCTGATCTGCGATCGCATAGTGGACCGCAGATCCGCGCAATTTTGTAAATTTTATCTTTTCAATCCTGGGGTACTTTTTACTCAAAATGGGTCTGTTTAAGAATTTCTACAGTTATAACAACATTGGGGCCTATCCGGGCATCGTTTTTAGTTAAGAAATTTTACGGGTCTTTACAATATCATATTTATAGCACAAAAATATTATAATTAGCCCACCTGGTACCTCGAAATCCTAAATTACTTAGCAAAATTTTCCAGGGCCTTACATTCTCCCCCGCTTAGGATCATTCGTCCTTGAATGAGGATCAAGGATTCACTAAGTTTTGAATATACTATATGTCAACCCCTAAATTTAACCAACTCCCAATTTTTTTTAAAATTTTGCCAGAGTTTCCTTTGTAATTAGACCTATCCACCTGTCAGAGAGCCCCCGAAATACAGTTCAACGAATTCCACATAATTCAGTTACTTCAACAAATTGCACATAACTCAGTTACTTCAAAAAATTGGACATAATTCAGCTACTTCAACAAATTGCTCATAATTTAGTTAACACATTACACAGAAATATGACACAAGTTTGAGAAGTCATAAGGGAAAGGGGGATTAGAGGAGTGGGGTGGCTCTACACAACATGACATGTAATGCCATTATTTAGATATAATCAACTTCATAAATGACTACCTGACTTATTCAAATAAATGGGGGTATTTCTTTTTCATTTCATTCTCCGCTTCCCATGTGGCTTCCTCAACTTACAAGCTTTTCCATAACACATTCACGGAACTAATCCCAACCCCTAAACTTACCTAACAAGGATGACAAATAGATACCTCGCACAAGCTAACTATCCATTAACTTCACCTTCAATAATTTACACCAGGATGATACATAAAGGATCTCTAACTACCTTCTTAGACATAGACATATGAAAACACAAATACATGAGAAACATCACACTCCTAGTGCAACCTAATGGGAAATGCGCTTATGTACCCCCTACATGACATCTTCCGGGGAAAATTTTGAGAATAACCTGTTCACCCTCCTGCATTCTAAATCTCTATGCGAACACCCAAACTAAATCCGTGGTGACCTTTGCGATTACTCTAAGATGTGCTACAATAAATTGACCATAAAATTACCTATTGAATATATGTGATCACAGGGTGACTTTGACACGTTTGAACCTTCAATACGAAATAGATCTAATACAATAAGGAGCAACGGAGTTTCAAGACTGGGCTAGAATTATTCAGGAACCCATTGATATGTTGAGCAAAGTCTTTCATGAGGTTATTTGCTAAGAGACACGAAGATTACTACTAACAATGTTGACGTCGTTAATCATTATAACGACATTAATTACTAGACAAATGAAGCACAGAGGTAACTAGCACGCATTGGTAAAGTGGGAACCATGTGTGTGATCCTGAGATCTAAAAGAAGTGGGTCTTTCTAGACATGAGACACACGGGAGGCATGATCGGGAGGATGAATATGCTAGCATCAATTATACTTAGGAGGCTACGAGTTATGCATGGGATAGTAACAATTGATCCTCTCCACACATGCCTTGCCTGGCGATAGCAAGCTCTACGCAGGAGCGGTCAAGTACGTCAAACCGGTTGTCTCCTTGAGTGTAAGGAAAAGAAGTTTAGCTCAAAATGGTAAGATTCTCGCAACATGGATGTGATAGAGACTTCAAAAGAATCACATGAAGTTGAATTACACTCCTAACATTAACTGACACAAGGGATCTATGCCACGTGCATGAGGGTGAAAAGGAAGTCAAACACCTTTTAGATTATCATCATCCAAACAGTTTAACCCTTCCCCGATGATTGACCCGATATGAGGTAACTAAAGATACGACAACTTGTCTTCTGAATTAGAATGCTTATGGTATGTACAGAAACCTGGAAGCATCTAATCTCAACCTTCTACGAGTGAAACCATATAGCTAGGACATCTTAATATGGGGATGAAATCATGTATTAGTTAGAGGGGTTCTAGTGGTTAATTAACATGATGCTCCGGGGAGAAAGACAAATAGAACTTCTATCTAACCAGGGAGGTGGAATGCCAAGGATAGCAAAACTCTCTACACATGACAATGACGAAATGAATGATTCTAGAAGTCGAGTGCGCAAGGGCAACGAAACCCAATGAGATAGTATAAAATGATCATGGATGTTGACATGAGAAGTATCCCGATGCTAATGACAGACAGGAAAATATGAAAAGCAAGCGTTGTGCTGTGATAATCCCCAAAGGATCATTTAGTCTTGACGGGGAGTCTATTAAGGGTCCTTATAAGAAAGGAAGTGTTATCGTGACACATAGGAGGACACATTCTCTCCTAGTTATCTAACAAGTGTTGGGAAACTAGCTCGATGAATTCACTAACAGAGGAACACAATTAACACATGTTGTAGAGGTGTAAAGAGAAAATAAACATTTGTTATGCATTTGTCACGCTTCTGTTATACTAACTCCTAATTGCAATACAAGACCACGTCACAGGAAGCCGCAATACTAGGAACAAAGTGGGCTACTTACCGCGGGATGTCCCAAGCAGACACGGAAATTATACTAAGATGGAAACACAAGATCTTTCTATGACGGGGATATGATGATCTCTATTTAGAGAGACCTTATGCACACGGTGACCCGACCATTTCGATTGACATGCACTTATATGATAGGCGGTAAGGCATGCCATTATGTTACTAGACAGTGAGAAGGTTTCATGATGATATTCACAAGAGTAGAGTGACTATTCAAACCATAGTAGCCATATACACCTAGTGAGAAGAAGAGAGTGACTCGAGAAGGATTGTAATTCCGGGATGCTTTTCATGAAACTTGACACAACATAGGTAAACGTTTACGACGGTGCGTGCGTAGGCACAAGGGAGAAGATGTTATCTATTTAACTGAAAAAGGTTTCGTAAGAAATTCATCAGGCGTAGTTCCTTGTTGAAAAATTTAGGGAAGCAAGTGGGGAGTATTACCCATTGATTATGACTCGATAGAAGAAGTTATTATAGGATTCAATTGTTTTTCAAGAGGTCGTAAATATTACGTCCCATTCAAAGAGTAGATACAGAGAATGGCTCATAAGGTTGTTCTGAATCTATCCCAAGTCCCATAGCAACATAAGGATTAACATATGACAAAGGAAATTTTACTTCTAGATGCCAAAGACACAATTATGATCTTTCTTCAACCACCGAAACTGGAACTGGAAAAATAGGACAACAACCAGGGGAAGACCGGGTATATGAGAGGAATTAACAGAAAGAGGACTTGAGGGTTATAGGAGTAAACTCAAAAGCATCACAGCTAGTGGAGCCAGTACTAACATTAAAATCAGTTCTTAGCAAAATAGAGCAATTAACAGATAGAGACACTCAAACAAGTATCATGCAAATCGAAAGAGGAGCGAAAGTACTCATCTTCCTTATAACTAGAAGAAGTACAACCTTCAAGAATAATATGAACAACAAGAATAAGCAGCATGATCCAGGTACAAAAATAGAGGCTCGACGAACCCTAGCTACGATGGAGATTTAGCAATGTCACCAAAAGTAATTGAGCAGACCAAATCCAGAAAATAACTTGCAAAAGAAGAGGGAGAACTCTCCAAGCAAATGAAAATCTTGCTGATTCAAATCACTAGGAGAAAATGAAGGTCTCAACAAGGATAGAGCGAGGGCACTACCATGCTAGAGTTGATGATGAAACAAAGCAAGATCTTCACTATGATGCTATGTCAAAATTCTGATTGAAGCGAAAACTCGAAGAAAAATGGCCTAGGCTTTTGAATATAGGAGAATAAAAAGGGTCGAGAAAAGATATCTTTTTATTTTGTGCAACCTTATGCGAATTGTCCATTCATTCATTCGGTAAGAAGTTCTTCGGGTTTAGTCCCTTGTTGAGAGTTTTAGAAAGGCGTGTGGGAAGTAGTTATTCTATAGTTGCAACTCAATTCAAGGACATGATTACAGGGCTCAACGTCATAAGAGATTGCGAATAAGGGAATTTGTGGTGGAATGGACTCACGAAATAGCGGATCTCGTTCAAAGAGTAGGTGCATGCAATATTTTGTGACTGAACATTTATTAAGACCATGCCTATGAAAATTCTTCAATATGTATGCATATATACAACAAGAGTACATTGGTTATGCTAAGGAATGACTTACTTGGTGACTTAAGGTTGATAGGGAAATAGCTTAATCGATGCCCCTCGACTCCACATCCCTAACGTACGTTGGTACCATACCGATATACTATAAGATTTGGTGGAGGAGTAACATTAATAGGGACAAGGGTAATCCCCTCTTAGCGATAGGTTCTACCAGTCCCTCCACGGCTCAATACATTCTTTTAACAAGCCTTTGGGCAATCTCTTTCAGAATCAATGGTGGGATCAATCCCTCCTCATGGATTCAAACTCGCGGATTATGGTATCAAGATTACTCATTCTGAGAGTAAGGCTTGGAGAGAAAACTAACTCCCTATATTGAGCTCTATTGCACGATAGGAGTATCAAAGAAGGGTGAAATTCCTAAATGTCCAAGCAACCCCCTAATTATATATGTGGTCGACAACACACCAATAAGAAGGGCTCTACTAGACACGACTTCGAGACATCCTAGGACACTTTAAAACCATAGGCGCTGATACCATGTTTTTCACGCCCCAAAACCGAAGGACGAGACCGACGCCTAACCGGATGATCCCGGTCAAGCAGACCTGGTTTGCTTTTCCTACCAAGCGCTTCACCCCGTGTTCATAACATATATTATTTATGTGAAATAGTGAGATAAGCTTAGAAGTTTGTGATAACCGCAATAAATCCAATTTTTTCTCATTTAGCATTATTATACTAAACTTCCCAAAACATACATAATAGATACAACATTCCCGATATGGACCACGATTTCGAGAAAATACAACCACTGCCAAAAATAAATATATACAACCCACATAGTGTCTACAGAGCCTCTAAGAATACTAGGAGTTTACATAGACTTGACGGCAACAAGGCCCCGTCTATACCTTTAGAGACACAACATATACAAACGAACTGCTGAAGGGATGAAGAGGAGGCACCACTATCGACGGTCGGAGCTACCTGCTATGGAACCACCTACATCCATATAAACGATGTACCTCCCCCGGCAAAAAGGGACGTTAGTACCATTGAATAGTACTAGTATGTATGAACAAACTTCACTCTAAAGTAGAATCAAATAGTGCACAGATAGGAAACAGTCAGGGAAACCAAACAAATACTACACAGAAACACAGAAAAACAGATGAGAGTTACACAGTTCTTTATTTCAATTACTCTCCTGTTGCGGCGCAGAACCCGATCCCACCGTACAATCATATTCCACCCTTATTTCTTCTCATTATTCCACCCTTATTTCTTCTGTTGCGGCGCGCAACCCGATCCCACCGTACAATCATATTCCACCCTTATTACTTCTCAACATATCACCCTTATTCTTTCTGTTGCAGCGCGCAACCTGATCCAACCGTACAATCATATTGATAGCAACAACAACCAACAATTCAATCACAAGGATTTCTATCATCAAGAGCATAAATCTATAACAACCAAACAACCATGTGAAATCAAGGGCAGAATAACCTTTACCAAACAGGGAGTCATGTACGGTATGCCATAATCATTTAGCTAAATTAAATCAATCCACATTTCCTTTCCACCATTTGCTACACAACCTTTAGCACTTTGATACATTCAACAATTAGGTTCGTTATCATTTCTTTCATTTAGTAGAATTTCTTTCATACCGAGATATTCAAGCATATAACGAGTTTTGCACATGATAGAGTAAGTACAAAGAATCACAGTTCACAATCTGACATAGCATGGTGGCATGGAAATCAACTAAGGAAGTCAGAGAACAGAACCCTTCATCTCTCACAATAGGACATCTGATTCAGATACAATCAAACCAGGAATACATACCGAATGCTCGAACACTAACAAGGCGACTCTACAAAGATTAAAGTTAGCCATACATACCTCGAATTGGAATTTCTCCTTGATTTTTATCACAAATCACCGGACCGTCTAGCACCGTCAATCTAATTCACAATGTGACACATTTAACTTAGAATCAAGAATCATGAACATAACTTGAACTCATTTGGGCATTTAATCAAACGCTACGTGATCCCTTAGATTAACTAACCCCTTTTTTGTGAACAATTACTCTAACTCACTCCCCTATTCTAGATTGACAAATCATATACATGCATGCAAGGTCTTACACTCTCGTCTTCAAGAACCAACACACGTGTGTCCCATTTTTAACTAAATTATGAGAATTACATGGAAAACGGGTGGGGACTTACCTCTTATGGTGAAGAAGATGATAACTACTCGAAAATTTCCAAGCCTGAGTAGAGGTGGTGGACTAATTTGATGAAGAAGATGGATTTATCTCACTAAACTCACTCTCCCTTCTCTCTATTTGAGTCAGATAGACGTTAAAATGAAAGGGGTAGGGGTTTTATTAGGCTGGGGGTCGGGTATGAAAATTAGAAATTAGAAGCCCCGAAGCAGGAAATGCGGTCAGGAATGCGATCGCATTCCTGCTATGCGGTCCGCATTCCTATTGCATAAGTGGCCCTTAGCTGGGCCAAAATGGGAAACAGACTGCCCAGGTATGCGACCACTATGCGATCCGCATACCCGTTATGCGATCGCATAGTGCGTCGCATAACCTCCGCCTAAAAAATGGAGGTGCAAGAATGCGACAACTATGCGGCCCGTATTCCCAAAATCCGATCGCATCTTGGGTCGTATAGCTATCCTCAAAATGGACAGTAACTGTCCAGGTATGCGACCACTATGCGGTCCGCATACCTGATCTGCGATCTCATAGTGTACCGCAGATCCGCACAATTCTGGAAAATATTATCTTTTCAATCCTGGGGTACTTTTTACACAAAAAGGGTCTGTTTTAAGAATTTCTATAGTTATACCAACATTAGGGCCTCTCTGGGCATCGTTTTTAGTTAAGAAATTTTACGGGTCTTTACAATATCATATTTATAGCTTAAAAAATATTATAATTAGCCCACCTGGCACCTCGAAATCCAAATTACTTAGCAAAATTTTTCGGGGACTTACAAGAGCGTCCTTAAGCACTGGAAGGGCTGTGAACCCCTTCAAAACCTGAGCTGGTCCAACGGGTACAATTTGAGTTGGAACCTCCTCCTCAAAATATACGTGAGGCTCCATTGCGGGTGCTTTTGCTCGAGCTCTAGGCTCAGCTCTGCCTTTCTCTCAGGCGCGACCTCGACCTCGACCTTTTCCCCTAGTTGTGCTTCCACTAGGGGTTTTGGCTCTTGTCCGACTACAAATGTTGTTCGTGTTCTCGCAATCTAAGAGAGATTAAGAATAGAAGGGTCAAATCATCAATTATAGAATAAAATCACACGATAGAGAAGAATAGACGTGAAATTGTTCCTAAACTCCATAGCCTCTAGAAGACAAGTACAGACGTCTCTGTACCGATCCTCTAGACTCTACAAATCTTGTTGGTGACTCGTGAGACCTAGTACCCCGAATTCCCACCCTCGAGACCGTGATGGCGCCTAATATTTTACTTTGCTAGGAAAACAAACATTAGGATCATTTTAGTGATTTTTAAAAGTTCAAAATAAATAATAATAAAGAAAACGAAATAACTGAACTAAATCTGCAATAGAGTGAATAAGACAAAATAACAGCTATGTCTAAATACCATCCCAGAACTGGTGTCACAAGTGCACGAGCGACTAGAAATATACCAATAATGGTCTAAATGAAAACTAAAATTGTCTGAAATGAAATAAACAACTTGAATAAGATGGAAGGGGACTTGAGGGTTGCGAATGTCGTGCGATTGTACCTCGAGTCTCTAAACAAGAAATCAATCTGAGCAATCTACTCATCGCCTCCAGAACTAACTCCAAAATCTGCACAAGAAGTGCAGAATGTGGTATGAGTACAACTAACCCTATGTACTTTATAAGTGTCGAGCCTAACCTCAACGAAGTAGTGACACGGCTAAGGCAGGTCACTTACAGTAACCTGCACGCAGTATAATGATAATAACAGGAAAGAAATGCAAGACAAGTAAAACAGTTAACTTATGAAAATAAACTCAATCCTCAAAATCAGTAAAATCGGAATCACCAGTCCTCAGAATCTCATATGAAAACACTGAAAGCTAATACAATGCACAATGAATACCAAACACATAATCTGTTGCGGTGCGCTACCCGATCCAACTGTTTAAACACAATCCTCCCTTATTTAACCCTATATATATCAAGAATGATAACTAAAATACGTTGTGGCGCCCAACCCGATCCTACCATATAATCAGAATCAATTTCATAATCCTCCTTTATTTTCCCATATCAATATCACATATAAAATCCGTTACGGCGTGCAACCCGATACCACCATATCAATATCAATCCTCATTTATTCCACTCGTTGCGGCGTGACCTAATCCATATCTAAAATCAATAGATGAAATCAACTCAACAGCTCAATTCACAAGAATTGCTAGAATTAAAGAATATGAAAGCAAAGCCATAAGGGAACCTCGTACCAAATCAAGGTATTGTACCATTAATACAAAGCAACAAGACAAGCCAAATATAAGATAATTACAGTGTACAAGTAAGACAATTAAGGCAAGTAGCAGTTAATCATAGAGCATGAAAGAAACGAACATTTTAGTACGAGAATAATAAGTGACAAGTAGTAAATTCAGGCACAGGAAGCAATTTAAGACATGTAATAGTTAAGACAAGGAATAAATTAGTTAATGAAATTTGGGAAAACATGGAAACAATTATTTTGGTGACGTATATACCCTCGTCACCTCGCATATACGCCGCTACACATGTAATTCACATAACACATAGTTCAAGGGTTCGTAATTCCCTCAAATCATACTTATATCCAATACTTACCTCGCCCCGTAAGCAAATCAAAGCTCAATCGGGGCCTTTCCTCTAAAATCCGCCTCAACACCAATCAAATCTAACCAAAATCGACTCAATAACATCAAGTAATGCTAAGGAAATCAATTACAAAACTTAAAGTTAAGATCTTTACCCTTTTCCCAAAAAGTTAACAAAAGTCAACCCTCGGCTCACTTGGTAAAAATTTGAGATTCGGACCAAAAACCGATTACCCATTCACCCTCGAGCCCGGTTAAGTAATTGGTTTTGTAATCCGACCTAAATTTGAAGTCTAATTCTCGAATTTGCAAAAATACATAATTGTACCGAAATCAATGATTTCGACCACGAAAATCCTAGATTTGATGTTGAAAACACTTGAAAAGTAATGGGTAATTGAAGAGAAATAAATTAAAGTTTCTTACCAATATTTTAAGGAAGAAAACCTCTTGGAATAATCGCCTCTATGGTGTTTAGGGTTGAGAGTTTGAAAGAAATGAGCTACATCCCGTATTCCCCCTCTTTTACCAGCTGCGGATCGTAATTGCGAGAATGAGGCCGCAAATGCAAACACTTCTCAGAAGGTCAGTCATCGCAAATGCGATGTTTTTGTTGCAAATGAGAACCCATGCCACTCGTAAATGCGGACCATTCCTTCGCTTATGCGAAGGTATCCATGTACACACTGAGTCGCAAATGCGACTCTATCTTTGCAAAAGCGGCAGCAACAAGTTGGAAAATGCGAACATTTTCCTCGTAATTGCAAGTTCATCCCAGCCAACCCATGCTCGAAAATGCAAAGTGTTCTTAGCAAAAGCGAGGCTCGCATTTGCAAGCCAGACCTCACAATTTTGAGATATGCGAGTAACACCCGAAACAAAATGCATCAGTTATTCTTCCAAGTCCAAAATCACACTGTAGCATATCCGAAACTCACTCGAGCCTCTCGGTGTCATGAACCAAAATTCAACTAGTCATGATGGCACATAACCCAACCTGCTAGGTAATCCAATTCAAATTAGATTTAACTAAGAAAATAAATGATGAATTAACTGAACTTTTATATAACATCCCAATGTCTGGTAGTACAAATCACGAGCTTCTAAAATTTAGAGTTTAAAAATCTGGAATGAAATAGATACATCATCTGTTTGAAATATTCATGAACGCATTAATACTTATAAAGCTACCAAGAATGAGACACAGCTATAACTGAAACGTAGATATGTCTCCAATGCCAGCTCCCTCCACACACAGCAACATCAGCATCCAAAATCTACACGCAAGGTGCAGAAGTATTGTATGAGTACAACCGACCCCATGTACTCAATAAGTAACAAACCTAACATTTGGTTTAAAACAGTGAAGAGCTTGGACAACGGTCAGAGTCCAACACCAATAGCCAAAATAAACTTATAACAGCATAATAAAATAGTACAAGAAGTAACTCAACGATATGATGCGCAACTCGTCCATAGTTACGAAAACAAATAGGCATGATTTTCAAGTATAACAGTAAAACCCAAATCTTTCACTGAAATCACCAAAATATGAGTATATCAAAAAACTGTGATTTTTTCCAAAGACTTTCAAGAATAGCTAAAATATTTAAATCACATATAGCATGAGGAAAATACATCTTTATGCTTACATGTCAATGTGCATGTGAAGTCATAAATGTCACAAAATCGTGTAACATAAGGGAATGCATCTTTATGCATGTATGTCAAGTATACATATCAAATGCAATGCATCACAACGATGAACTCATGTACTCACACTCTCAGAGTACTCTATATCACCGTCTCACACTCCCACTCATTACGCTCCATCACTCAGCACACTCAGCCTCTCAAAACTGTAGGGCACCTGTTGCGGCGTGCAGCCTGATCCACATATAGCAATAAGGCATGTTGCGGCATGTAACCCATTCCACATATAGCCATAAGGCATGTTGCAACATGCAACCTGATCCACATATAGTCATAAATCATGTTGTGGTGTGGAACCCGATCCATCAATATCATTCAAAATCTAACTCTTGTGCTACAACTCAGTCATCAATCTCTCAAGTCTCTCAGGATCACAAATCTCATGCAAATTAGCCCAACAATGATAAACACTTGTGACAACAAATGATAACAGAAACTAAGATGTGATATGAAAACGAATGACTATGACTAAGTATGTAACTGCAATTTAAGTAAATAACTCAACAATAAATATGTCCTCAGTGGGTCCCAACAAAATAAGCATATAGCCTCAACATGGTTTCTAATATGGATCACAGATCAATTATTCTACCATGAAAAGATTTCATGGATAAAAATAAGATTAGGTAACTACATAATATCACCGATCAACCGACTAATAATTCACACGGTGCACGCCCACATGCCCGTCACCTAGCATATGCATCACCTCAACACCAAACACATAACACGTATATTCAGGAGTTCATACCCTCATCACCAAGTTTAGAAGTGTTACTTACCTCGAACAAGCTGAATTCAATATCGAGCAAGCCAAGAAATACTCTAGCACCATCCTGCGTGTACCAACCTTCGAACGACCCGAAACAAGTAAAAAACAACTCAAGAACATCAAATAATACCATGGGAAACAAACCTATTCGATAAAGGTCTAATCTTTAACAAAATGCCCAAAGTCAACCAAAAAGTCAAACCTGGGCTCGCACCTCGGAAACCGACAAAACTTATAAAATCCAACAACCTATTCAATTACGCGTCCAACCATGCTAGTTTCACTGAATTTCGACTCTGAATCGATGCTCAAAACTCAAAAATTCACTTAATGAAATTTTTGACTAAAACTCCCAATTTTTCTTTCAAAATTATCAACCAATTGCAAATATGAAGATAGATTATAGAAATATACTAAAAACTGAATATAGAACACTTACTCCAATCTATGTGATGAAAATCACTTCAAAAATCATTTCAATCCGAACTTCATAGCTCAAAATATGCAAAATGGACGAAACCTCCGAATTAGAGTACTTTATAAGCACTTCCCAAGCGAACCATTCGCAAACACGGAAAACCCATCGCGTTCGCGATGAACAAAATAATCTGCCACCAAAAATACTCTACGCGTTCGCGAAACATCACACGCGAACGTGATGACCACGCACACATGCGCTACGCGATCGAGACAAGACCAATGCAAACACGAAGAAGAAAATCTCCAGCCCCCAGCATCTCAACTCAACTCTACGCGAACGCGGGCTGACCAATGCGAACATGCTCGAGCCTCGCGGTACCTCGTCCGAACATACCAATAAGTCCCATAACCTAAAGGACCTACTCGAGGCCTCAAATCACGCATAACACTATCGAAACGAAGAATCACACCTCAAATCAGGCTAAATGAATTTTTAAACTTTCAACCCCCAAAACTCATGTTGAACCATATAAAAACAACTTGGAATGAACTCAAATTTTACACACAAGTCTCAAATGACATAATGAAGCTACTTCAAATTCCATAAACCGCAATCCCAAGCCGATAACAACAAAGTCAACTCCCCGTTAAACTTATGAACATTCCAAACCTTCAAATTTTTAACTTTCTCCAATTAGCCAAAACCTTCTAGAAATATCCAAATTCAAATACAGGCATACGCCTGAGTGCGAAATCACCATCCATACCTAACGGAATCATCAAAACTCCGAGATCAAATACTAAAAGTCAAACTTTGTCAACTCTTCTAACTTAACGCTTCAAACATGAAATTCATTCTTCTAAACTAATTTCGAAACACCTGAAAACCAAAAATGATGATACACACAAGTTATAATACAACATACATTGATGATCAAGACTTCAATAGTTGAACGAAATGCAAATGCTAAAAACAATCAATCATGTCGTAACATTCTCCCACACTTAAACATATGTTCGTCCTCTAACGTGCCAAGAGTCGTTCCGAAGCCATCAAATCGCCGTGTAACCTTACCATGCACAGACCCGAGGGTGATCCCACATCACCCTATTTCATTACTTCAACCTTAGTCTGTAAGCCTTAGAACCCAATTTTCGACATCCGGAATTACTTACAAGACTGAATCTCACAGCTACACATTGTATAAGTCTGAACAAGTTGTATCAAGCCTTCACCATAACCCAAGATATAATCACATGACATACACACAACTTGTATACTCGTAGCATAATTTTAAAATAATTTTCGATCACAGTTTCTCCTCAAAACAAACTTGATATCGATAATAAACATCATATCAAACAAAACGTAGTTTTAAAACCTTCATACAATGCCGATGTCACGACCAGAAATCCCACCGTCGGGACCGTGATGGCATCTAACATTGAACCCGCTAGTCAAGCTAACGTTACCAGTTAGCCAGTTCCTTTATTATTCAGCATTTAACAGTGATGTAGAAGAACAATTAGAAATCAAGTGCGGAAGAAATGAAATCTAACAAATTAAGTAAATAGGATTACAAAATCCTTAATAACAACTCCCAAAATTTGGTATCACAACTTCACGGACTGTCTATGAATGCTACAAGTAAATGTCTGAATAAACAAGTACTACTGTTTCAGAAATACGAAAAGACAGAAAAAGAAGTAGGATAGGAGGAGACGCTAAGGCCTGCGGACGCCTGCAGGACTACCTCAGTGTCGCTTGGTGGACTGAAGGAAGCCTCCTCGATCAGTGTCCACTGGGTCCGGTACCGGGATCTGTACAATATAAAGAAGTGCAGGTGTAGTATCAGTACAACCGACCCCATGTACTAAGTAAGTGCCGAGCCTAACCTCGGCGAATTGTGATGAGGCTAGGAAACGACAAGTAATATCACCTATGCAGTTTAATAACATATAAAAGGAAATAACGACAGGAGATAAACAGTTAATACAGAAAAAACGAGGAGAACATGCTGGGAAAAAAGGGGTGGAAATTACTAAAATTATGGAACGAGGCAACAATCTAGATATCAAAAATAGTAATGAGAATTAAGAACACAAAACAACAAGTGAAAAGAAATGGCACGACATTTCCCCTCGTGCACACGGCACAGAATGTCCCCTCGTGCATAAAATATCACAATCACGGCACAGAATGTCCCCTCATGCATAAATATCATCAACATGACACGGAATGTCCCCTCGTACATAATAATCATAAACACGGCACGCAATTTCCCCCCGTGCATAAAAAACATAAACATGGCACGGAATGTCCCCTCATGCATAAACAACATAAACATGGCACGAAATGTCCCCTCGTGCGTAAACAACATAAACATGGCACAGAATGTCCCCTCGTGCATAAACAACATAAACATGGCAAGGAATTTCCCCTCGTGCATAAACAACATAAACATGGCACGGAATGTCCCCTCGTGTATAAACAACATAAAAACAACAGTTGGCATGAAAATCAACAATAAGAAACCTTAAATGCACAAGAATAATCAACAGGAATAATACCGTCCCGGCAAGGGACACAGCTATAACTAATCCTATACAAGTGTATAATCCAACAAAAAGTTCCTCAACCAATCAACTACTCAACAATACTCATAACTAAGAATTTCCATCAATGAATAGCTATCAAATTGATATTAAACCCATAAGCACAGTAAAGTCCAATAAATATCATATAGTTGCAAATATCAGATTCATGGTCATGCTTGACAACAACATATAGGTACTCGTCACCTCACCTATACATTGAACATGGAATAAACACGTAGCAATTAGGATTAATACCTATTCCCTTAAGCTAGGTTAGGCCAAACACTTACCTCGACTCCAATGATCAAAATCAAGCCTCAAGCACCGCTTTTTCTTTCGAACCCGACTCCAAATCAATCGTATCTAGACATAATTAACTCAATAACATGAATAAATTCTAAACGATTCAATTTCAATGCTTAATTACAAATTTCCCAACATTCTTCCCAAAAATCCAAAAATCGACCCCGGGTCTGCTTGGTCAAAACACGAGGTTCAGACAAAAACCCGATTACCCATTCACCCACGAGCCCGAATATATAATTTGTTTTGAAATCCGACCCCAAAACAAGGTCAAATTCCTAAATAATCAAAAATCCCTAACTCTACCCAAATCCTTAATTTTCTACCTTTAATCACATGCTTTTAGGCCTAGAATCTAATGAGTGTTGATAAAAATGGAAGAAAACGAGGTTAGGATTACATACCTATGAAGCTGTGGTGAAGAAGTTCTTCAAAAATCTCCTAAGAGGTGTGGAGAAGAAGAAGTTTATGAAAAATGATGGAAATCCCGTGTGAGTATTCTGTTTTTGACTTAAAAAAATAGCTGGGCAATTTATACATGTGCGATCGCGAGAGAGGAAATGCGATCGCATAGTTCACTGAACTCCACGCTCCGCGATCGCGACTTGGAGAATGCGATCGCACTGAATCACTGACCCTCACCCCTTGCGATCGCGAACAACAAAATGCGGTCGCACAGCACAACTACCAAGCCCCTCCCCCAGCTTTCCTATTCTCCTATGCGGTCGCAGCTACACCTATGCGATCACATAGTGCAACGGTTTCCTCCCCCTATGCTGTGCTATGCGATCGCGAATGAACCTATGCGATCGCATTGTACTACACACTAGACACCAGAAAGATACACAAACACCAGATTTTTGCTAAGTTTTACACCCCGACGCCTACCCGAAACTCACCCGAGCCCTCGGGGCTCCAAACCAAATATGCACAAAACCTCAAAAAAATCCTACATACTTATTCGTGTAATCAAATCACCAAAATAACATCATAAACATCGAATTAAGCCTCAAAATCAATGAAATTTCTCAAAACTTCTTTAAACATAAATATTTGCATTTATGGTCCGAATCACGTCAAATGTAGTCCATTTCTTACCAAACTTTACGGATGTGACACAAATATTATATCGAACCTGTACCGGGCTCTGGAACCATAATACAGGCCTGATACCATAGGTTTCACATAGAATTTCATTTTCAAAATCTCTTATATTTTTCAGAAACAATTTCTTTTAAAAATTCATTTCTCGGACTTGGGACCTCGGAATTCGAATCTGGGCATACGCCCAAGTCCCATATTTTTCTACGGACCCTCCGGGATTGTCAAATTACAGGTCCGGGTCCGTTTACCAAAAATGTTGACCACAGTCAACCTTATTCAAATTTCAATACAAAAACATCATTTTTATCAGTTTTCATACCAAGGCTTCCCAGCTAAACACCTAGGTTGCGCACGCAAATCGAGGTGAGATAGAAGGAGGCTTTCATGGCAACACCGATTTAGCTAGAAATACACGGGATGACCTTTTTGGGTCATCACAATCGAAGATGAAAGAAACAAGTAGAATCTCATAACCACTTATCAGATTAACAAGTCGTGGAGCCCTCTCCCGTCCTACAAGAAGCAAAGCTAAATCCTAAGACGACTTCCGATATTATTCCTCCATATATATTGTAATCAAATCCGAGTGTACCCATTCTAGGTACAATGGCCTCATCTCATCAAACAAAACCACGATAGTGATAGGCCACACCAATACAACCTAAAGCCACAAACTCTGCAATTTTTGCACCAATACGCAGCAATTTCAATGAACCCAAAAATGGAAAATGACTAAAATGAGAAAACCGTCCTGCAAGCTCAACAAGCACCACCACAATGCAATGCGAAGGACCCATCCCACATAGTAGAACCAAGACATGTGAATATACCACAAAGGATCATACCCAACATAACCCAGTCGCAATGCATGTCCTCATCCAAACACGGGTCCATATGAAATCCCTTAAACCACAATGCTCAAAATTAACAACCACATGCAATTCAGCGTCAAGTACACAAAGTGCATGAGCATAATCGTGACCATTCCAGGGTCACGGGCTACTTAACACACGAGTTATGTTCTTAGCTTAAAATAACTAGTTGAATTATCTTGAGTGTTGATCGACAGGTTTTATATTACTTATAAGAATCTTTCGAGTTCTTACTCGTCTATTCAAGTTAACTTAATGCCTATATGTCTATGGAATCAAGATTAACAAGAACGCAATTGCACCTCCTGTATTTCAACCAAGCAAGGCAATTAGGTATATATCTATCCTAATTGCGAATCCATTCCCCAATGCCCGGGTTCAAGAACTTGCTCTATTTAATTCTATAAGCAAATCTAGAGTTGCCACTTTCGAGTTCAACTCTAGATTCGTGGATGGTAGTTCACTGTTAGCTACTCAGTAAAATAATTAAGAACATAATTAAATAAACAACACAATATGATACACTCAACTTCGTTAAATTAAACTTTGAAAATAACTTTCATGTTTTACCCATGACCCTAGAACAATATGGTTCTTAGCCACACATGTTCATACAATCTTCAACTATCATGTTTTGAGACATACAATCAATGAACACTAGTGAAGATATGGAAGAATTGACTCAATTGATCCTCCCACGTGTTTTTTCCTCAATTTGCTGCTCTCCAAAATTGTCTTCCTCCTCTTGGGCGAACTTCTCATGCTTATATAAGGTTTGGAGCAATAAAATCCCGTGTTTGCACTTTCGTCCCTGGAATTTCCGCATTTCACCGCTGTCGCGTCGCGGTCGTGCCAGGACCGCGGCATGCCAACTTCTCCGATTCTAGTTCTTTCTACCGCGGTCGCGGTGACCTGTCTCCAGATCCTGTTTCGCTCAATTTCTGGTGCACTTCGTGGGTGTTATGTCATTGGCCTCCTATTTCCATGGTTGACTCCAAAATTGCTCCAAATTACTCTTCTTGTGAGATTTAACCTGCAACGCATGAAAAGCACTCATCAGAGCATTTTGTTATCAATATTCACATTAAAAGCAACACAGAATGTGGTCCATTAGGGGCATAATTATAGTATAATTTACCTATTATCAACCATCTAGCTGGAATTGTGCTACAAGACCCAAACAGAACCGCACCATGTGTGCATATAACCAACAAATCCCAATCCCTCGTAGCATAGAAGAGTAACACATAAAACATATAATATAGGAATAAGACCAATTCTAACTGAATGGCACATCCCTCTCTAATAGCAGTAAGGAGTCAACCAATTCGACCTGGTGTAGATTACACATCTTGATTAGGCCTACCAATGAGCCCCTAATTCAACCCTGGTCATCCACAAATTGATAAATAACTGTCACGCCCCGAAATCCCACCTCCGAGCCATGACTGCGTCTAACGTTGAACCCGCTAGACAAGCCAACGTTTGAACTAAATAAATCTCAATAGCAACTAAAACGAACAAGATGACTAAGGCATCGATGGCCCACAATAAAATTTGACAAAATAACCAAAATACAACATAGAACTTTCGAAATAAACCCATATACAAATCCCAGAATTGGTGTCACATACTCACGAACTGTCTAAGGGATTTCTACAAACAAAAGGTCTGAAAAGTAAGTACATGAGACTGTCTTCGAAATACAGAGTAAGACAGAGCTAAAAGTGAATAATAGAAGGTGACGTCAAGGCCCACGAACGTCTGCGGGTCTACCTTGATGTCCCTGAATGCGCTGTGTGAAGATCCGACCGTTAGTGATAACCGGGTCCGACTTCATAGTCTGCACAACATAAAGAAGTGCAGGTGTAGCATCAGTACAACCGACCCCATGTACTGA
>ML297069.1:0-15450 GCA_005239495.1 Nicotiana undulata | reverse complement strand
ATTGATGTATTTCTATGCACTTGGGACTTCTTAGTATTGACTTTTACTTTATGTTGTTGCTTTATGTTATTATATATGCACGAGGGGACATTCCGTGCTGAGTGTTATTATTTATGCACGAGAGGACATTCTGTGCCGAGTGATTGTGAGTATATGCACGAGGGGACATTCCGTGCTGAGTGTTATTATATATGCACGAGGGGACATTCTGTGCCGAGTGATTGTGCGGGTATGCACGAGGGGACATTCTGTGCCGAGTGTTATTATATGTGCACGAGGGGACGTTCCGTGCTGAGTGATTGTGAGGTTATGCACGAGGGGACATTCTCTGCCGAGTGTTATTGTATATGCACGAGGGGACATTCCGTGCCGAGTGATTGTGAGGCTATGCACGAGGGGACATGCCATGCCTTTCTCTGTTCATTATCTGTTGAGAAGTTAAATTTCTCTCTTGTCTTTATGTTTCATTTGTTACTCTGTTCTGCAGTGCCCGCATATTGTTATCCCTACCTCCCCAGCATGTTCTCCCCGTATCTGTCTTACTTGCATATTTCTGTTGCCATTTTCTTTCCTGTTATTATATAAAATTGCACAGGTACTTATGTTGTGTTGGTCCTAGCCTCGTCACTACTTCGCCGAGGTTAGGCTCGACACTTACTCAGTACATGGGGTCGGTTGTACTGATGCTACACCTGCACTTCTTTATGTTGTGCAGACTACGCAGCCGGACCCGGAGATCACTGACGATCGGAGCATCTCATTCAGTCACACAGGAGACTCGAGGTAGACCCGCAGACGTTCGTGGGCCTTGACGTCACCTTCTACTTTCCACTTTCAGCTCTGTCTTACTTTGTATTTCAAAGACAGTCTTATGTATTTATTTCAGACTTTTTGTTTGTAGTAATCTCTTAGATAGTCCGTGAGTAGGTGACACCAGTTCTGGGATTTGTTTATGGGTCTTAATTCGAAAGTGCTATGTTGTATTTTGGTTATATTGTAGAATTTCATATGGCGAGCCATCGAAGCCTTAGTTATCTTGTTCGTATTTGTGGTTAATGAGTTTTATTTATTTCAAACGTTGGCTTGTCTAGCGGGTTCAACATTAGATGCAGTCATGGCCCGAAGGTGGGATTTCGGGTCGTGACAACAACGATGCTTTGGTAATATCCTTACTCATTCAAGAAACTAACGTTAAAAGAGTGTTGATTGATCCAGGTAGTTCAGTCAATATCATTTTGCTTAGAGTCGTGGAAGAAATGCTCCTGGGAAATCAGGTGATCCCAAAGGCACAAGCCATATCAGGGTTCAATAACTCTACAGTAATAACCAAAGGAGAGATCGAACTTAGCACTTACGCCGACGGAATGACTAAGAACACCAAATTCTAAGTCATTGATACTGACATGGCTTATAACGCGATTATGGGAAGGCCCTGGATCAACGACATAAAAGCAGTACCATCCATCTTACACCAGGTAACTAAATTCCCTTTAGAATAGGGAATCAGACAGATTAGAGGTGATCAACAGACCTCTAGAAATATAAATTCCATGGCGCATTATAACAAAAAAGTAGAGACGGAAGAACCGGAGGATAGAGAAATCTTCCAGACTGATGTCTCTAGCCAAACAGGTACGGAAAACGTTACTGACCAAACAGGTACGAAAGAAATTAACGTTCCAGCAGATACTAAGGGAGATACTCATGAGAAGGTGAATCAAGTCACCGCGGAAGATGCATTGGACCGCACAGATGTAGATTCCAGACCAGATCATTCATGAATCGGAGGAAGACGAGCATATCAAAACATTTACGGAAGAGCTCGAAGTTGTTCCATTATTTTAACAAAAACCTGAACAGAAGGTGTATATAGGCACGAGGCTGAGCCCCGGTCGAAGAGGTACGTTAATTAATTATTTAAAGGCTAACGTAGATTGCTTTGCGTGGTCCCACTCAGATATGACAAGTATCCCACCAGAAGTGATGACTCATAAAATAAATGAAGATCCATCCTTCGTACCTGTTAAGCAGAAGAAAAGAAAGCAAGGACCATTCAAGAACCAAGTGATTGACGAAGAGGTACAGAAACTCTTGAAAAATGGTTCGATACGAGAGGTAACGTACCCTAACTGGTTAGCTAACACTGTGGTAGTGCCTAAAAAGAATGGCAAATGGAGAGTATGCATAGAACATACTGATTTAAAAAGCATGCCCAAAAGACTCATTCCCATTATCACATATAGATCAAATGATTGATGCCACCGCAGGTCATGAATTGCTATGTTTTCTAGGTGCATATTCTGGTTATAATCAGATTAAAATGGATCCCTCAAACAAAGAAAAAACCTCATTTATTATGAACAAGGGGACTTATTGTTATAAAGTCATGCCATTTGGCTTACAAAACGCTGGAGCCACATATCAAAGGTTAGTAACAAAGATGTTCCAGGAACATATGGGAAAAACGATGGATGTTTACATCGACGACATGCTGGTAAAATCAACACGAGCGGAAGACCATTTCCAACACCTCTCTATTACACTTGACATTTTACGCAGGTATAATATGAAGCTGAATCCAGAAAAATGCATTTTTGGCGTAGAATCAGGTAAATTCTTGGGTTTCCTTGTTTCAAACAGGGGAATAGAGGTAAATCCCGCTAAAATTAAAGCTATAGAAGAAATACCTGATGTACTTATAAATAAAAAATAAGTTCAAAGACTAACGTGAAGAATCGCAGCTTTGGGAAGATTTATTTCCAGGTCTTCCGAGAAAGGTTTTAAATTCTTTTCAGTCCTCAAAAAGTAGAATAAGTTTGAATGGACTGAAAAATATCAACAGGCTCTCAAGAATCTGAAAGCTTATCTATCAAAACCCCTACTGCTATCAAAGACAAAGGAGGGGGAGAGGTTGTACGTCTACTTCGTTGTCTCAGAAATTGTTGTAAGTGTAGTATTGGTAAGAGAAGATAAAGTTAAACAATCTCCTATTTATTATGTAAGTAAAACTTTACTAGATGCTGAAACCAGATATCCACATCTAGAAAAGTCAGCCTTAGCATTAATAATGGCATCTAGAAAATTACGACAATATTTTCAATGTCATCCAATCACTATTGTAACTTTGTATCCATTAAGAAACATACTACATAAACAAGAACTATCGGGAAGAATATCCAAGTGGGCCATAGAATTAAGTGAGCATGAAATAATATATCATCCTAGGACTGTAATTAAGTCTCAAATCTTAGCTGATTTTGTCGCTGACTTTAGTAATAACATTGTCCCTGAAGTGGAAAAATAATTACAACTCTTCAACGGTGATAATCCGGGTCTATGGACCCTATTCACTGGTGGTTCTTCCAATATAAAAGATGCCGACATAGGCATAGTTTTAATATCACCCACGGGTGAAAATACACGATAGGCTATCAAATATTATCCTATAACTAACAATGAATCAGAGTACGAAGCTGTCATCGCCGGACTATAACTCGCACAAGAACTCTCAATCGAGCAAATCTTAATCAACAGTGACTCCCAACTAGTAGTAAATCAGATGCAGGGGACTTACATCGCTCGAGAGACTCAGATGCAACAGTACCTAGAAAAGGCACGAGAGATTGTGAGACAATTCAAAACATGGAAGGTAATACAAATACCTAGAGAAGAAAATACGGAGGCAGATGCATTAGCTAACCTCACAGCAGTCACGGAAGTAACAAACAAAGACAATGCAATTGTCGTTCATCTATTCCATTCAGCGATCGACCAGGACAAATATGAGGTAACGTTCAACAATCTAACCTGGGATTGGGGAAACGAAATGCTAATTTTTTTGCAGAATGGTACCGTACTTGAAGACAAGAAAATAGCTCAAGCACTCCGCCGTAAAGCTGCATGGTACTGCATCATTCACAATACATTATATTGCAAGATGTTCGGAGGGCCCCTAGCTAAATGCCTCAGACCTAATCAAATGGAGTTCGTGATGAAAGAGGTCCACGAAGGACACTGTGGAAATCACTCAGGGGCGAGATCCTTGGTAAAAGCCCTAATCAGAGCTGGGTATTATTGGCCTAAGATGGATGAAGAGGTCGAGAACTTCGTTTCCAAATGCGACAGATGCCAAAGGTTCGCCAATAACATGCACCAACCAGCGGAATTATTGCATCCAATTATATTTCCATGGCCCTTCATGAATAGGGTATGAGCGTAGTGGGACCTCTTCCCCAATCTAAAGGACAGGTGCGGTTTCTACTCGTGCTAAATTACTATTTTACAAAATGGGTAGAGGCAGAAGAATTCAAATAAGTGCGAGAAAAGGAAGTTAAAAGCTTCTTATGGCAAAACATAATAAGCCGCTTTGGGATACCAAAGTAGATCGTGTGTGATAATGGCCCACAGTTCATAGGATCGCAAATCACAGAGTTCTTCGAAAGCTGGCAAATCAAATGGATCACTTCAACGCCATAGCACCCCGTGGCTAACGGTCAAGCGGAGTCAACAAAATCAACAACTTAAAGAAGCGGCTTGAGAAAGCCAAAGGAAATTTGCCTGATGAGTTACCAACGGTACTATGGGCATACAGAACAACTTAAAAGATAGCCACGAGAGAAACTCCGTTCGCACTTGTCTATGGCTCAGAAGCCTTAATACATGTGGAAATTGGCGAACAAAGCATAAGGTTTATAAAATCCATGGAGGGAGAAAACGACAACGAATTGAGGTCTAATCTAGATCTACTCAAACCACGAAGGAAAGCAACACTAATAAGGATGGCATCTCAAAACCAAATCATAGAGCGTTATTACAACCGTAAAGCTCATCTCAGATACTTCAAGATTGGGGACTTCGTCCTCAATAACATCTTTCAATCAACAAAATAAGTAGGCGCAGGAAAGCTAAATTCTAATTGGGAAGGACCCTACAAAGTCCGAGGCATAGCTGGGAAGGGCGCCTACGAGCTGGAAGCCATGGACGTCAGAATCCTACCGACAAGTTGGAATGCCATCCACTTGAAGAAGTACTACTTCTAAGTAAAAGAAGTACCCCCGGTCAGATATCACACGTTTAATTTTATTTTGAACAAAATTTTACTAACTTTTTTAGATGATAGGCATAAAGCTAACCAATCACCAGATGATGATATTAGACCTGCAAAGACGCGAGGAAGTAACTTAATTCTCGGTCTAGGGTTACACTTTCTGATGGATGTTTTAAAGGGTTAATCAGTCATCATCTAAAAGCTATATACCTTCGAGTCTCGCATGTTTTTCCTTTTTAGGAAAATGACTACAAAGAAGGAATAGTCAAATGCTGGAGATTTCATTCATTAAAGCTCAAACACTTGGGGGACTATACAGTATGGAAGGCTAAGACAAAGCAAAGAAGACTATCAGAAAGTCAAAGCTCGACCCTAAAGATCCATCTACCTACCAAGACAAGTGATACGAGCAGAATCGAAAGAGCTGAAGACTCAAATACAAAGCCTAATAATAAAAACCTTCGAACACGTTCAGGTTGAAAGGCAAAGTGTTAACCACGAGGAAGAAATGCACATCTTTGTACTTATACCAAAAAGAAAACTGCTGTAACCAAAAATAGTTAGGGGTAAAAGATCATCATCATTGTACTTATTCAAAATCTATTGTAACTAAAAATAGTTACGAAATCTTTGTACTCATATAGAAAATTGTTATCAAATAAAACATTTATGGATGAAAGATCAAAATTCTTGTATTTGTTCGGAAAACTGTTATAAAATAAAATAGTTACGGGTGAGAATCCCACTCTTTATAAAAACTGTTACAAATGAAAAGCAGTTGTTCTCTTGTATTAACTCGAAAAAACTGTTACTTATCAAAAAACGGTTACGAAATACAAGTGTATATCAAAATATGTTAAAAGAAAACAGTTGCAACACGAGTTATAGACGATAATCAAACACATGTAATGTTGTGGAATTTAAAAAAAAAAAACTCTCCTCAGAAACATTCTTAAGCATGTGAAAAATTCCTATCACTCTATTACATTATTACACCATCATGAAGTTGAGACATCTTCTTCATTAATTTTCACTCATAAAGGGCCCTCTTTCATAAACAATACCTATTACAAAAAGGCTCGCATTTTATATGCAACACCGTGCCTACTATGATAAGGTACGAATAATTTTAGCATCTTTATGCAAAAACTCAGAGGTAAAACAAAAACCTCAAAGCTCAAACATGAACTCAGAGGTAAAATAAAAACCTCGAAAATTAAACATGCAAAAGACTTAAGAATGAAACAAAAACTCGAAGCAAAAACGTCATACTTGCATATATTTAAAAAGTGGTTATGTAGGAACTAAGTATTGACTAGATACTTAGCCGCATATAGTTTTTGTACATTAAAGGTGCCCCTAAGTTGTCAATTAGGGACTTTACAGATCCAAATTTACCCCCGATGGAGCTGGGGGTAACCACCAATCAAATAAAATAAAATTGGGTTGGGAGGGGGGGGTGGTGGTGGGGGTGGGGGTGAACCAACATCATAATCTTCTTGAGGAGGAGGATTGACTTCTTCATCAATAGAGGGGGTAAGAGCATATTGGGACGAAGAGGCTCGGATAACAGGAGTCTCACCTTCAGGTAGGGAAATATTCAAAACTTGTTGAGCATTTTCCATGGCTTCATTGGTTTTAGCAATGTCAGCGTTAAGGTCGAAATCTCCTCCACTCATTTTTTGTCAAAGTATCAAGGCGAGAATTCATGTACGCCCAACTAACATCGACATCAACCTCCTCTTCGAGAGTTTCATAATCTTTCTCCCATATCTGTAGCTCAGCTCTTAGCCCGTCCTTCTCAGCTTCAGTAGCTTCATGGGCAGCCCTCAAAGGAACAATTGACTCCTCCAGAGATTGGACTTTGTCTAAAGCATTGCGAAGATCCTCCTGAGTCCGGGTGAGTGACTGCAAAAGCTCGCCTGAGTATTCCTCCTTTTGCCACAGCAAGTCTTTCAAGCTCCTAACTTCTTCTGAGGCACGGGATAATTGCTCAGCAAACGAAGACTCAAGAATGCTTTTATCTTTGTCCGCTTGGTTAGAAGAAGCCTTCTCCACTGCCAACTCCGCAGCCATGACTCTCATCTGCCTCTCCAAGGTACAATTTTCTTCTTCTAAGGCTTTCATGTCGAGCCTCAGGCTTTCTTATTGCCCCTTCCAATTCCCTGCTTCAGCATGCCACTCCTTTAGATCTTGCTCCATGTTAGAAATCCTCTTCATGAGATCCATGCCTATAAGATTGGTCTACAAAAAAGAAATCAATTAGATACGATAGATTTCATGTACAAAAATGAAATGAGAGAAAATGCACTTTACCTTCAAAGTGGAATGTACGACTTCATTAGCCCATGTAAGGGCGTTATGGCTATCAATCTTGGTCCTCTCTGTTGGGCAAATCAAAGGCTTCAGCCACACTTCAGGTTTGCCAGATTTCATAAAAAGGCTCCCATCAGCCGGAACCTCAATTAGCACTAACCTCATCTCCTTGCTGGAAGACCCTACTTCTCTAACAGGAGGCACGGAAGCAGGCTGAGATAAAGGAGCCACGAGTATTGAAATTTGTGGAGTAGAAGAAGTACAGGCACGAAAACTTGAGGAGATGAGAAATCCACGAGCAAGGCAGCAGTAGGAGTAGTAATGACCAAAGGAGTAGAGGAAATAGCCGGAACGGACGAAGGGATTTCTCTAAAAGAGGTGGAAACAACAGCGAGAGGCGTCGCCAAAGCCTTCGCGGAACAGATTATCCACGGAATCACGTGCAAGAGAAGAAGAAGCATCCCCGGATGTAGAAGGTCTGAAATTAGGCACAGAATCCACTACCTCGGGTGTAGATTCATCGTCTGAGACCACCCTTCTTCTACGTGACATGTGCACCAAAGTACCCTCATGTTCTTCTTCTTCTCCTAAGGTCCTAAACTCGCCAACTTTCCTCTTTGAAGAAGAGGAACTAGTAATAATTTCTTGGGCCTGAGCCAAAGACATCTTCGGAATGGATGCAGCAGACACCCCACATGCAGAAAACCTTGTCAAAAGAAAAAAGGTTAAACAAACGAAGAAAACGAAGCTCGAGTAAGGAAGAGAAGCAAAAAACAAAAGTTTCACTTACCATGAGTCTTCACTTTCCAGCTGTACTTCCCGGAGAAGTACTTCCAATATCTTTTCTCTAATGGAGCAACCGACAACAACTGTTCTACCCAATCACGGATATTGGAGACATTCTCAACAGTACCCATGATTGCTGAAATAAGAAGAAAATCGCTACGGTGTTAAAAAAACATTTAAAGCAAAGAGAAGAAAAATAACAAATGTGAGCTAAAATGTACTCACGTGCACAATTCCACTTCTCAAGGAAGGGAAGATTTTCCTTGCCCACTAAACCAGTAGTGGGCACAGCAACGTACCAAAGGTACCAACCTCTATCCTTATCATCATCAGGGGTTACCAACACTCTTTTGCTCCTAGCAGCCAAAGTGAAAACCCCTTGACGAAATAAGGTAGGAGAATAAAGATTAATGAGGTGATTGAAGGTAAAAGGAACCGAGGCTAAAGAAGCTAAACATCTAAGAAACGGGACAACCCGACACACAAGAGGACCAACTTATACTAAGAAAATGTTGAAGAAACGACAAAATTCGATGATGACTGGATCAATAGGAGGTCTAAACCCTAGAGTGAAAGGGTAGGTGTAAACAAAAGAATGCCCCGTCTTGTAAGACGTTATTCTTTGATTGCTATTCGGAATAATAATGGGAAAATTAGACTCCCAAGAACATTCCCTGCGAACAAGGGGAATTAAACCTTTAGTAATAAGAGTGGGATACCTATCAACACTATCGAGGGATAACGACTGATCTACAAGGGCTTGACTATCCCTAGTGAAGGTAAACTCAGCAGGAATGATTTTATCCTCTCGTGGTTCGCATAGGGGTTCATGTTGTTCTCTACCCCTGGACAAAGACCTGGAAGCCCTAGCTCTTGGGAAGACTAAAAACCTAGCAGAAGGAGGAGAAACAATCTGGGAAAAAGAAGAGCCTCTCGAAGGAGTAGAGCTTAAACTCCTCAGTCTACCACCCCTCCAACTCCTAGTCGGAACAGAAGAAGGTGTCAAATTTTTGACGTCTATCACTCTTTTAGACTAATTCGAAGAAGACATGTTTACAAAGACAAGAATAAATTCTTTACTAAAGAGACAAGTTAGAAAGTGTTTTGTGGAAGTAAAGAAAAGAAAAGAGGTATTTATACTTGAAGACAACCGTCAAACATGATGAGAAAGGTCATAATTGAAGATGTCACTTCGTGACTGATGCAGCTGCAAAAAGCTCTAAAAGGCGCTGAGTAACTGCAGAACCAATCCGGAGGGAGCACGTGGCTGGAGCATTAAATTGAAGTGATAGGCGACGCCTATGTTCAGATAAGGATACAAGGTTCGAGGTAAAGTGACAGCAAAATATTCCTGCCATAAATGTGTATCCACTTACCAAATATTAATCGATAAATAAATGATAAGTGGGGGGACTATCTGTCTTGGTAAAAAAGAGTCTCACACATATGATAATCCTTGGCGACTCAACCGGCTACGTGGACCAAGGAAAACCTAACAGCTGGATATGATTCTACAAAGAGGTACAAAATAAAGAGGCACGGATCAATAACCCAACGGGGTAATCAGCTACGGGAAACTCAGCCTAATTGAGACAAGGAAGAGACACGGTTAGAATGAATTCGGACAACGATACGGGCAGATTTAGAGATCCTTAATTAATGACTCACACATTACACAACCTTCACGCAACTGTTACAGTTACTCTTTGTAACGTCCCATTAATGTAATAATTAGTCATTATGAGCAATCATTGTAAGAGGTAGACGTTACATTAAGAAATTTCCTATATAAGGGAAGGAAATATAACTTGCCAAGGACATCTGAATGACGAATACAATACAATTTACTTTTCTGAGCATCTTATTATCATCATTGATTTATTCTTCTTTACTTAATATTATTTCCTTGATTATCAGTAACTCGTGTTCATCCTAAAAATAGCTTTGGTCAAAGGATCTAATTCTTTGGTTAAACAGTACCCCCGGTCAGTTATCACACGTTCGCTTTTATTTTGAACATTTAAAATGTTACTAACCTTTTAAGATGATAGGCATAAACTAACCCATCACTAGATAATGATATTAGGCCCGCAAAGATGCGAGGAAGTAACTGAATTCCCGATATAGGGTTACACTTTCTGATGGACGTTTTTAAGGGTTAAGCAATCATGATATAAAAACTATATACCTTCGAGTCCCGCATGTTTTTCCTTTTCAGCAAAAGGACCACAAGGAAGGAATAGTCAAGTGCTCGAGATTTCATTCTTCAAAGCTCAAACACTTGGGGAACTATACAGTATGGAAGGCTAAGACGAAGCAAAGAAGACTATCAGAAAGGCAAAGCTCGAGCCTAAAGATTCATCTACTCAACAAATCAAGTGATACGAGCATAATCGAAAGAGTTGAAGACTCAAATAGAAAGCATGATCCAAAAAACCATCGAACATGATCAGGTTGAAAGGCAAAATATTAGCAACGAGGAAGAAATGCACATCTTTGTACTTATCAAAAGGAAACTGTTGTAACCAAAAATAGTTAGGGATAAAAGATCATCATAATTGTACTCATTCAAAAACTGTTGTAACTAAAAACAATTATGAAATCTTTGTACTCACATGTAAAACTGTTATCAAATAAAACAGTTACGGATGAAAGATCAAAATTCTTGTATTTGTTTAAAAATTTGTTATCAATTAAAACAGTTACGGATGAAAAAGCACTTCCTCGTGATTATTGAAAATTGTTGTCAACAAAAACAGTTACGGGTAAAAACCCCAACAGTTAGTCTCTTGTATTAACTCGAAAAAGTTGTTACATACGAAGAAACAGTTACGAAATACAAGTGTATATCAAATCTGTTAAAAGAAAACAGTTGCAACATGAGTTTTAGACGATAATCAAACGTATGTAAAATGTTGTGGAAGTTCAAACAAAAAACGTTCCTCAGAAACATTCTTAAACATGTGAAAAATTCCTATCACTCTATTGCATTATTACACCATTATGAAGATGAGACGTCTTCTTCATTAACTGTCGATCAAAATGGGCCCTATTTCACAAATTATGCCTACTACGAAAAGGCACACATTTTATACCGTACCTATTACAAAAAGGTGCAAGTAATCTAAAGCATTCTATATGCAAAACTCAGAGGTAAAACTAAAACCTCGAAAAATAAAGTATGCAAAAGACATAAAGAGTAGAACAGAAACTCAATAACAAAAGTCATATTCTGCTTTGATATGTTAAAACGGCTAAGTAGAAACTAAGTATTAAACTAATACTTAGCCGTATATATTGTATTTACATAAAGGTGCCCTTAAGTTTTCAGTTGGGGACTTTCAAAGATCCAAAAACTTACCCCCGATGGAGCTGGGGGTAATCACCCATCAAATAAAAAAAAAAGGAACCAACATCTTAATTGTCTTGAAGGGGGAGATCAACTTCTTCACTAGCAAAAGGAGCAGGAGCAGCCTGGGACAAAGAAGCTTGAACAGCAGGAGTCTCACCTTCAGGCGAGGAAAGGTTCGGACCTTGTTGATCCTTTTCCATGGCTTCTTTGGTTTTAGCAATTTCAGCGTCAAGGTCGAAATCTTCTCGACTTATTTCCTTCAATGTGTCGAGGCGAGAGTTCATGTACGCCCAACTAACATAGAAGAATGTTGCGTCTTCAAGAGCTTCATAATCCATCTACCATATCATAAGCTCATCTCTTAGCCCTTCTTTCTCAGCTTCAGTAGCTTCTTTGGCAGCCCTTAAAGGTGCAACAGACGTCTCCGGGAGTTGACTTTTGTCCAAGGCATTGCGAATATCCTCCTGGGTCTGGGTCATAGACTACACAAGCTCGTCTGAGTATTCCTATTTCTACTCTAGCAAGGCTTTTAAACTCCTAGATTCTTCTGAGGCACGGGACAACTGCTCAGCAAATGAAGACTCAAGGATGCTCTTGTCCTTATCAGCCTGATTAGAAGAAGCCTTCTCCACTACCAACTCCGCTGCCATGATTCCCATTTGCCGCTCCAAGGTACTATTTTCTTCTTCTAAGGCATCCATGTTGATCCTTAAGTTGTCATATTGTCCCATCCAATTACCTGCTTCAGCCCGCTACTCTTTTATTTCTTTCTCCGCATTTGATACCCTCTTCATGAGCGCCATGCCTATAAGATTGATAAAAAAAAATCAATTAGATACGATAAATTTCATGTACAAAAATAAAATGAGAATGCACTTCAACTTCAAAGAGGTATGCACGACTTCATTAGCCCATGTAAGGGCGCTATGGCTATCAAGCTTGGACCGCATCTTCCTGCTCGAAGACCCTACTTCCCTAATGGAAGGCACGGAAGCAGGCAAAGATCAAGAACCTACAGTCACGGAAGTCTAAGGAATTGGGAAATCCACGAGCAAAGCAGCAACGGGAGCAGTAATAGCCAAGGGAGCGGAGGAAATAGTAGGAGCGGATGAAGGAACTCCTGCAAAAGAAGCAGGAAAGACAGCTAAGGGAACTTCACTAATAGAGGGGCCAAAGCCTTCACGGAATAAGTGATCCATAGAATCATGTATAGGAGAAGGAGAAACATCATCAAAGGTAGAGGGTCTGACTTCAGACACGGAAGGCACATATACGGGTGTAGACTCATCGTCTGAAATCACCCTCCTTCTTCGTGTCATGTGCACTAAAGTGCCCTCCTCCTCTTCTTCTTCTTCTAAGGCCCTAGACCCACCAACTTTCCTCTTCGAGGAAGAAGAACCAACAATAATTTTCTAGGCTTGAGCCAGGGACATATTGGTCAAAGACGCAGCAGACACTCCAAAGATAGAAAACCCGATAAAAAATAAAGGGTTAAAAAGAGAAAGAGATTCGAGAAAATAAAGAAAACAAAATTTTCACTTACCGTGAGTCTTCACTTTTCCAACCGTAATTCTCAGAGAAGTACTTCCAAGACCTTTCTTCTAACGAAGCAATTGACAACAACTTTTCTACCCAATCACGGATAACTGAGACATTCTCAACAGTACCCATGATTGCTGAAAAAAGAAGAAACAACTACGGTGTTAATAAAACACTTAAAGAAAAAGAAAAACAACAGATGTGAGCTAAAATGTACTCATGTGCACGATTCCACTTCTGGGGGAAGGGAAGATTTTCTTCACCCACTAAACCAGTGATACGCTCAATTTACACCATAAAGGAGTGCAAGCGATTGTTGTCAAATATAGTAACCCAACAAGGTTCGGGTCGAATCCCACAGAGAACAATATGAGGGCGATTAGGAATGCTAGAGAGTTATCACTTATCGCGCAATGCCAAATATTTAAGATTTTGGGTTTTTGATAATTGTCTATAGCTAAATACGAAAATATAAACTAACCTAGAAAGCAATTAAAATGATCAATGGCAACAAGTATCGATGCTTCGGGTATTACACTCGAGTAACGATCCAATGTATTTCACGATTTTACAAATATGAGCGGGTAATGTTAATTAGCCACGGATAACATTTCTTAATTAGCTTTTCCCAAAGACTAACAAGACTTCCTAATTGAATTATCCCTAACCCAATTAGGAGATTAAGCACTTCCGAGTTTGGCTACAAGTAGTTCAATCCTATCCCTAGGTAGAATCTATAAAATGAGGGTTAAATCCTCAAGTTCTTGTTAATTAATCTTTCCCAACCCCAAATAATCTTTTCCAAAACTAATTCGGAGTTAATGGGCGAGTCCTAGGGTTAGCTAATCCCTTTGGAAACATTAAAGAACAAGAATAATTAAAATAACAAACACCCACTTCACAAATATATGAAAATCATTCAATACATAAGCACAACAAGGTATTTAATCCACACTTTAAACATGAATATTCCCATAAACCATATTCAAGTGTTGGAAAAATACTACACACTTAGATATACAATACAAAGCAAGGAAATGAAGAAATAAACACAAATGGGTAAAGAAAACTTCACCACAAATGTCGAAATCTACAAATCCAAAGTGTGTGTGCAAACCCACAAATCAATCCTTATTCTTCTCTACTCAAAATTATATTTACAAAACTGAAGATATGTCCAAAGATATGCCAAGATATCCAACAAATGTCTGCTAGGTTGAGTATATGAGAGTGGGGATGGGAAATTGTGATTTCACAATTCTGTCCAGACCTGATGCCCGTTGACCACACCTGCGAAAGAATTTTCGTAGGTGCGATTCCGCAAGGGCGGATATATACTCGCATGTGCGATTTTTGAAGTCCTGGTCAATTTTCCGCAGGAGCGGACAAATGGTCGCACCTGCGGTTCTGAAGGTGCGTGAAAAGATCCGCAGGTGCGAGGTTAGTGTAGCTGGGCCAATCTCCGCAGGTGCGATCACTTCTTCGCAGGTGCGAGGTCGCACCTGCGACCTACAATCCGCAGGTGCGGAATCACTGAAGCATTCTGTGCACTTTTCACCACTTTTTGTTCAACTTTCATTCCAATTCAACACCAACCACTTCACGGCATCATTTCCCTGAAAATTGAGCAATTACACACTAATAACAACCTCAAGTTATCATTGAACAATACAAAATCTAATGAAAAAAGGCTAAAATGAGTGGTAAAATCACCACTCATCAACACCCCCAACTTAGACTTTTGCTTGTCCTCAAGAAAATCAAAAATAATCACTCAATGAGGTCCTACTACTTTAAACACAAGTTAAATTGCTCATATTCACAATTCCTATTTTTCATTTAAACATCTAAACTGATGGATTTGGTTGGTACTAATAATTAGGCTCAAATATGCTTCTTAATCGAATTACACCCTCATTTATAAACAATTTTAAGAAGTGCACAGGCTTTTCAAAAATAATAAATTGATAAGAAAAAGCCTCAAGGAGTGACTCAACAAAACTAATCTACTATACATGCTCGACTCATTTATATATATACATTTTTGAAAAAAATAAAATAAATTTCACCATCCAATCCTAATTCATATGCCCTCGGGTAACAGGTTAGCTGATCACTTAGCTAACTATGCCCTGGACCAAGGAAACATAGAATGTCATGATTTTTGGGAGTTGGATACAGTAGGANTGATGACACAAATGAGGAGAAGCACATGGAGTAATAAGGGACAGGAGGATACTTATTACCATGCTCAAACCTGTAAAGGGGAGAGAATGGTAACACAATTTTTCACTAACATGTTTTTCTTTTTTGCAAGAAACTATCTTAAGTGGTTGCCTGACCTAATGAAGCTCCTATTGGTGGTATTAATGCTTGACATTCATTCCAAGGGAGGGACTAAGGGTTTAGA
>ML297067.1:27537-86765 GCA_005239495.1 Nicotiana undulata | reverse complement strand
ATATTTAAATATGGTCCAAATAATTTTATTAAATTTATATTCAATAAAATTTGTATGCCTACACTTGCTTCTTGGTACAAGGGGAGTCAAAACAAAGTATAGACTATGATACTAAACTAAGTGTGAAGCTAAAAATTAACTATATCGGCAATGCAATAATACTAAATAATTACTTTGTAATAATAAAAGATATAAACAAAAACTTATTCGATCACCATTACGAATTATTTATTTTAACTTTGTATAGATTTTATTATTGATATATTGTACTGAAAAATAAGATGATACTTAAAATTTTGTTAAAGCAATATGTTTTACACAAAGCAGCTTACGATTTGATATGATTAATATTCTTTAATATCGTACGCACATCGTACGGGTACTAATATTAGTACTATGTTAATGCAACAACATTTATTTTCAGCATTTAAAAAGTGGTTGAACTTTATCACAAAATTGCTTTTTATATGTTTTTCTTAATAAATTTAATTTATTGCTCCGTCATATATGATTGACTAACAACTTATTTGGATGATTGATACAAGTCGTTTCATATTGTATCGTATTGTATTATACTATATTATACTGTATTATTTTGATAAATATAATAATTTGATAGATTGTATCGTGCGTTATCGTTCTATATGTCATATACCAATTACAATATGAAGATAAATCTGTAATATTATAAAGAAAAAGTAGGATACGAGGTAAAATTACTATATAAAAGTAAGGTAAAGAATAAAATAGAAATATTTAATAATAAGTACAAGATGAGAGAAAAAAACAAAGTAACAATGCGACCACACCAAATTAATCGTTACATATAAAATAATACTTTTTTAACATTATATAACGACGGATATAACAGTATACATACAATTTAGATAGCAATCAAAATAAATATTATATTTAAAGTAAAAAGTACAATACATACATTGGTAACAACTATCTTGTTTACTTCAATTAATTTTCATGAAAAATCTTTAAAACTTCCTTCTATGACGAATCCCCCTCACCTCTCGTTCTCTTTTTATTGCTTTTGAGAACCCCAAGAATTCTTCAAACAGAACATACCTTTTAATTTTCTCCTCTTCTTATGGATCTCCAGCCAGTTTCTCATGAACATGAACAACAACAACAACAAAATCTAAAACGACCAACCACAACAAACATTAAACTCGTTTTCTTCTGTTTTCCCTTAAAATTTGCAAACAAAGATTTCTCTCATGCACTATTATTTTTTCTCTTTTTACTCTTCTCTTCTATTGTTTTCTACAATATACGAAGCCCACTTCAGCCTCAATATCTTCTTGGCATTAGTTTTTTATCCAAAATATTACCAAAAACTTATGAAAATTCTTCAAAAGCTTGTGATTTTTCTTATGGAAAGTGGGTTTGGGATGAAAGTTATGTTATTGATCAATATACTGAGAATTGTCCCTTCTTGGATCCCGGTTTTCGATGCCGACAAAGTGGTCGCCGGGATTTAGATTATCGGAAGTGGCGATGGCAACCTCAAGGTTGTGATCTTCCAAAGTAAGTGATTGTTTTTTATGTTTTTTAACATATATGGTATGTACGTTAATTACTATTGCATGTCTCCATATTTTTTTTTATATTTGTTTAATTTGCCTCATTAAATTGTTCTCACCTTTTTTGTCTTCTCTTTCGCATCCTAAACTTCTTAAATTTCGAGAAATGGTTTTAATTAACATATATATTTCTTCTTTTATTTCGGAAAATTGAAAGGGTAACAAATTGTAAAAAGAGTTTGTCAATGAACGATCATGCAACAAATGGCTTATTCTTTCTTTCAAGATAGTGCTTTCATGTTGTTGAAATCATGAGGTGTGAAAAAGTTGTAGCTTTATGATTACGATCAACTCATCAACTTTACTCCTTGCTTTGTCTTTTCGTGATGATTTATTAGTTTTCTTAAAATAATTTAATGAAGCAGTGATGCAATTTTAGTATCATTGCCAAATGGATAAATAAATGGATTGATCTACTGTAATAAATTAAAGTATACTGATAATGTAGAAACTCTTTTCATTTTTAATTTTTAGATTGATAATCTTAAAAGGAAAGTAATCTTCTATAAATGTCAAATACGTTGATAGTGTAAAAGATCTTTACACCTCTTTTTTATTTTTTTATTTTTTCCTTTTGAACTATAGAAATCAGCAAGCGCTTTATTAGGCAGGTCCAGATGGACTCATTATTGTCCTTATCTTTCTTGCCTTTTATATTTTCTTTTTCTCACAATGCTGGAAAGTTGGAAAACAAGGATTTGATTCCTAAACTTGGAATTAGTATAGTATGTCCGAAAGGAGAACGGAGAAAGAAGCTTTCAAATTAGTGGTTTAATACAAGAAGACCCCTTGTATTGGAGATTTTGATTACATGGATTAAGGATACTTTCCTATCAAATTCCTAATTAATACGACAATTTTTTTAAGAATACTCTACACGATAATTCTCAACATTTTCTTGACCTTCAACAATGACATAATCTTTAAGAATATTTTACATGATACTTTTGAAGATTTTCTTGACTTTTAGCTGTAACTATACTTCACTTGTGTAGTCCAGAAGTTTTTCCCCATTAATATTAACCAGTGTCGTGGGAATTTTAGACATGATATTGAAAATATAACTTCTTCGTTAGTAATCTTGAGCACATTGTTCATTGGAGGGACATGTTTTCTGACGAACCCAATTGAAAACTATTAACTTTTCTCGTTCTCCATGCCATTTCCTAGTTAAGAGGATCGTTTAATGTTCAACCTTAAAAAAAGGACCCAAGGACTGCCAAAATTTCACTAATATTTCTTTTCCATTTTTGGTTTTTAAGTTTGTTAGTAACACTGAATGTTGCAGGTTCAATGCAAAGGATTTCCTAGAACGGAGTCGGAATGGTCGAATAGTTTTTGCTGGAGATTCCATTGGAAGAAACCAGTGGGAGTCTATGATATGCATGCTAGCACAAGGAGTATCTAACCTCTCCACCATATATGAAGAATCTGGAAAACCCATTACCAAACACAGAGGTTTTCTCTCTATGCGTTTTCATGAGTACAACCTCACTGTCGAATATTACAGGGTACCTTTCCTAGTAGTCGTCGATCGACCTCCGGCGAATGCATCGAAAGAAGTGCGAGGAGTGATCCGGCTAGATAAGTTACACTGGTATTTCACTAAGTGGGTTGACGCAGATATCATTATATTCAATGCTGGACATTGGTGGAATGAAGACAAGACTGTTAAGATGTACGAACTCAAAACATCCCAAACTCCTAAGCATTTTCATTTTTGTCATTTACAAGTATATCACCCTCCCTCTGGACAAGAGAGTTCTTCAGTTCCTGACTTAAGGTTGTGAATTCGAGTCAACAATTAGCAGAAAAGCGAAAAAACAAGCTCACTAGAGGAGAGTAATTAGAGGATACTTCAAGCGAATGGTCGTTCTAACTTAAGTAAACTCTATTAAAGTAAGGCCGAAAGTGACGTAGAATTCTCTTTTTTGTGCAATCGAATTAGGTGAGATTTACTTTCTTGCTGTGATCAACTCTTACTGTTAATAAGCTCTTGTAGGCCGCGACTTCAGCTTGATGGTTAGGCTACCATAGCATGAAGCCCATGAGTCGGCATTACTAAGTATAAAGGGTTGGAACCAGTGGTGAAGCTACATGGTGCGAATTGACCACCCTTCGTCGAAAAACTGCATTGTGTACGTAGGTAAAATATTATGTTTTAGAGATATATAATACATATTGAACACCCTTTGTCGGAAAAAAATTTCACTTCTTTTAAATTTGAACACCCTTGAAAAAATTTCTAGCTTCGCCACTGGTTGGAACTACCACGAGCTTAGAGTAAGCTTAGTAATATATATATTTGCTACTATGATTGCTAGCCATGGCTCGAGTAGAGATGATTTTGGGGTGGTGTTAGACCTCATATGTATGTGTGTGTGAGAGGGGGGGAGTCCACTAGCCTCACTTGTGGTTCCATTGATCGTGAAACATAGCTTTATTGCACTTATCTTTTCCTTATGCTGTTATGCAGTTGCCAAGCTTAAAATAAGATGGTTCGTATTGCAGGGGCATCCATTTCCAAGAAGGAACAACTGTGAACATGACCATGAACGTTGCGGAAGCCTTTCAAAGATCCTTGAATACTTGGGCCTCCTGGCTGATTCAAAATACCAAGGCTGATAAGAGTCACATCTTCTTCCGCAGTTTTTCACCAGTACATTACAGGCAAGTACTTTGTAGGAACTAATCTGTTCAACACAAGTACACGGCAATAACCACTATTTTTGCTCCACTGATCAGTACTATGTGGCGTTGTGGTTGAAGGAAATTTGTTGAAATTGATTTGCAGGGATGGAGCGTGGAACGAAGGTGGCCATTGTCACACAAATATAGCACCAGAAACGGACTATACCAAGCTGGAGAGAGAGCCAATCAACAATATATTCATTTCTGAGGTAGTCAAGCAAATGGAAAGTACAAGAAGAAATATAACTTTCCTAAACATTACATATCTAAGTGAGTTCAGGAAAGATGGTCACCCCTCAGAACATCGTGAACCCGGCACCCCGGCGGGTGCACCACAAGACTGCAGCCACTGGTGCCTACCGGGAGTGCCAGACACATGGAATGAACTTCTTTACGCCCATCTACTGTTGAATGGATTTAGAACCAAGTCGAAATGATTTTGATGGTAGCACAAAATGACTCTCTGTTTTCATATGCTTTGACCTGGGCTATTCATCAGCCTTATCAGTTGGATTCACCTCAGTTTCCATTTCCTTGACTTTCTCAAGCTGCCTTAGGAGGTCCAATCTCTCTGGTCCGTATGTAGAAGGTATCTGCCAAGAAGAGAAATCAACCAGTTAACACAGCAGATAGGCTCAACCAAATTGACAGGAAATTCATGATCAAATACACACCAGAGATGGCACATATCTCTGAATTGCAGCCAGCATAGCAGCGTGCCCAACTGCTGTAACCTGCAAGAAAAATTATCCCATGTCAGCTTGCACTAGATCAAGCTCCACGAGTAGTAAAGACGTGAAGTGCTGCAATCATGTAGAAAGAGAGAGAGCGCTTGTTCAAGTGGGACTATTTTTCTAATTGCAACTCTTCTGACAGACTTAACAAAGAAAATGACCTCAGTAGAGCATCAACAACTATGCAATTATCGTTCTTAATAGCATCACTACACTTAGTAATGCATTACCCAAGCTCGAAAACCATGACACTAAGAGGAATAATCAACGGGTACTTAATGTCGGTTAAAGGTCCTGTCTTCAGTTACAGTTAATACTAATATCCTCCTTAGTTCACATACAGATCTTGGACATGCATGACAGTGAAATAGCTTGAGAAATAGAAGAAAGAAAAAAGAAGCAGAATTTCAATCTTATTGGAACATGAACTACTGTTGCCTAATCCAGTGCTTTAAAAAATTTGCCTGATAAGGAGCAATGGAATAGAACTACTTACAGGGAGAAGCATAAGAAATCCAATTGGTACCACTGCTGCCAAGTCAGTTAAAGTTCGCCGCAATGCTTGCTTCTCTTTTTCTGTCAACTCATCCCCTACTAAGGACCTCCGAAGTAGCCCTAAAGCTGCAGCAACATCGATAGCAAGAAGCTGAGTTCCTTGCCAAACATCCTGGACATGGAAAATGCTTATTACTCTATCTGATAGTCACTTAATAGACAACTACGAGTTCTTACTATTTAACTGTTCCAGAAGATAATGTGCTGAAGACATGGTTTCCTAACAGAATAGTTAAACACGAAAAACCTGTGTATGCGTACGCTATTAGTTCTAAACTCTACTTTGAATGCTTATGAGAACTCTTTTACCTCCAAGTATACAAAAAGACACAGGAAGGTGGACCGTATGGAGGCAAACAATTGAAACACACAAAAGTATTATGAAAAAGAAAGAAGAAAACGAGTAGACACTAATAAATAGCACTAGCAAAAAGAATAGTTGATAAAAAAGTAAACAATTATATAATAGTACTAAGACCAGTGGAGTATCCCGAACCGAATGCGACCACTCAATTCATGGAAGTTTTCTTTCTTTAGACAATTGGAGTTAAAGGCTAATTAAATGTGCCATAGATCTATCCCATTCCCATGGAATTTCCTCAAAGGTGATTCAACGAAAATGAGGTCACAAGCAAAGGAATACCACATTAGGTTTCTATTCAGATGACATATGAAGCACCAAGTGAAACAGCAGAAAATAGATCCAGAGCATAATACCGTGCTTGTTTCTTTCAGCTTGTCTAATGACTTCTCGATAACACTCTCCTTTTTCTTCTGAGGAACCAATTGAGTACTTTCAGCTCCTGCAGCATATGTGGAAGTGCAGTCTGCCTTCTGAATTTCCTCCTAGAGTAGAATGCATCGACAACAATCTGATAAATTTTCAGGGATATATAAACAGAAAATGCAGCTCAGAAACATCAGTCTGGAAAAATGGCAATATATTGGAAATGAACTTAAGACAAATGAAGCTGGGTCATGAATGGCCCAGACTGCGAGCTGGAGGTGCTAGAAGCAGTATCTATAACTAAGTTACATAAGAGGACCCCTGCACCTGATTTTTCTTGTCCACAAGGTCAAGAAGAGATCAAGAAAGGGGATGTAGGGGACAGATGGATGGCTGTCGGTCAAACACCTGACGTCTTGCATAACTGTCTCCAGACTTCGCGACGAAACTTCAATAAATCTATTTATAATACAATATGGACAAGATAACTTGTCCAGACTCTTGGTTAGTTGCAAAGGAAGCATGCCTAACTCAAGATTACTTGATGCAAGTTGAGAAGGGGAATGAACTGCTCAAGATGTTATTTTTTATAAGGAAGCAGAGGGAATTAATCATCTCTTTTTACACTGTACAGTCACTGATCTGCTATGACAACTTTTTTTTGAAATTATGCCCAAGTCTACTGGAGATATGTTAGCTTGTTGGAACAATGTTGGAGGTCCAGTTAGGCAGAGAAAATGGCGGAACAGCATTCCTGCTGCATATGGAGATCCACTGAGATTCAACCCTTTGTCGCTCCGATTCGTCCCTCCCCCTCCAATCCAATCAATTTCTAACTTTGGACTATTTGGAGGGAAAGAAACATAAGATACTTTGAAGAAAGATCCAGCAACGTGCAAAAATCAAAATGAAATGTCTACTTTTGTTTCATTTTTGGTGTAAAGAAGAATTGGTAGAAGATGTTGATATGCTGCTAGATATCGTAGAAGCCCTGTAAGAAGAACATGGACCTACTTTTGTATTATGTTATGTACATATGATTTCCAGCACCTTATTTGTGCTGATGATATATAATATTGTTGACATTCTCCAAAAAAAAATTGCTTTGTTTAGGCATAAAGTTTCAAACTTTAGAGGAGTGATTATACATATACAATTTACAATTTCAAGAAATCCTTCAAAAACCACAAATATCCTTGGATGAACACATTTGCGGCCCCATAAACTTGTCTGGATTTTCATTTAGGCACTTGAACTAAAAGTAGTACCTATTGAACACTTGACGTATGTTAAAAATGTGTCTATTGAACACATTTTACAGTAAGCCAAAACCTCTAAATGCGTGAGCCACATACATTTGACCAGGAAAATGTAACCAATGAGAAATAGACATGTTTGGAAAACAAAGAACTGAGAACAGTTCCTTCCATCCCATTCCCCCTTCTGTTCTCACTCCTCCCCTTCTCAACTAACCGGCCAAATCTCTTTCCCGAAGAGAGAACTTTAGGATTTTCTTGATTCTTTAGTTGTGTTTGATGGCATGGGTACTCAGAGGTGGGTACGATTTTGTGGGTTTCTGAAGGTGGTGGATGATGACAGTTTTGTGGTGGTGGTGGAAAGCTGCAGCGGTAATGGTGGATGACATCAATTCTTCTTTGGTTCTTTTTTTTGGCTGATACAGAGAAAAGAAGACCAGCAGCAGGGGCTGAATTTAGGAGGGATTCTGAAAAATCTGATTGGCGGAGAAGGCTGGAGATGGAGGAACCGACAAGAACCGGTGGACGTTTTGGCGGAGGAGGAACCGAGTGTAAGCTGGCACTTACTGTTGCTGCACTTACAGTTGCAGCACTTACCGTTGTTGGAAGAGACTGTACTTTTGTTTTAATAGGTAACACAGAAAAGATGAAGATCTTGGCAATGACAACATTGTTTGATGGTCTTGGAGGGAGGAGTGAAAGTCTGGTCATAGCAGTTAAACTCTAAGACTACATAAGGAAAGTGTAACCAATACACTTGACGAGTGTCGAACTCTAATAAAAGATGAGCACAAAACTATAAGATTTTACAAAAAGCATAATATAGATAGTGCCAAACTCCACCTACATCTTATATGTTCCTCTTTTTTTTGTCTCTCCTTTTCCAGATTCTCAGTTCTGATAATATTTTGCCTCTACATCGAGGGTCATTTGAAGCTGACAGGATGATATTGGGTCATGGTGCGGCGAAGTTGATGGTGGAAATAAGATTTCGGTGATGGTGCAGTGGTATGACTTAGGAAGATGGAGTTGTAATTGGGGAAGTGAGTTCTGATTTGTGTCAAATGCTGATCTATTCACCCCGCACAGCTTTGAGTGTGAAACACACACCATGCCATGTCAGCAGTTCGTGCTGAATAGACACAGTTTGACTCGAGTTCAAGCGTTCAATAGGTACAACCTGGAGTCTAAATGAAAAATCCGAACAAGTTTAAGGGGCTGCATGTGTATGCAGACAATATCTTTCAACTGTTAATATCTTTTATTAATTAGTAGGAATATTCAGATTATTGATAGATAATGGATAACCATCCAGACTCGTATTTCAAATTTTGGTTGACACCCTTTTAACTGACAAAAAGAACTGCGCAGATCAGATATTTGTATATATTAACATCACAAAACTGTCTTACGGACACAACTAACTAAAAGATGTTAAGCAAATGACTCTGGGCTTAACTCAACCCCAAAAGCTAGCCAAAACGAAAGTAGGAAACTACAGTTCATATACTTGAGTAATGTGGGACTTTAACAAAAGCATACAAGTGCTGTAATGTGCTTCTCCATGGGTATCTGGTAACCATGTGTGTAGCAGAATAATCAGCGATTTGACAGGAATAAAAAATCCAATAAAGAATATTATTTCCAAAACCACAGGATTAACCGATGTTTAAGAATTTAATGTTGGTTCATTAGAACCATATAAAGCAACACCAAAAACTCCCATCAAGAGAAAAACAGAACCTTCCTCCGTGTACAAAATAAATTTTGTAGCTTAGTATAGATGTGTCTTTCTTTCCCACATGGCTAGAAGTCGATAAACAGGAATACCCCCCCCCCCCCCCCCCCCCCCCCCCCCCCCCCCCCCCCCCCCCCCCCCCCCCCCCCCCCCCCCCCCCCCCCCCCCCCCCCCCCCCCCCCCCCCCCCCCCCCCTCTTCCACATCCAAGGCTGGATAACTGTTGCATGGAGTAAAATAAAATGGATAGTCCAACATTGAGTTGCAGAAAATCAGTGACAGGCTCGGCTTTGAAACCATATAAAAAATGAACAGAGAGACTAGCTCAACCCGGAACCTAACTCATGAGGTGAGAAATGTCCAAGACTACATAAGGAAAGTGTAACCAATACACTTGACGAGTGTCGAACTCTAATAAAAGATGAGCACAAAACTATAAGATTTTACAAAAAGCATAATATAGATAGTGCCAAACTCCACCTACATCTTATACGCATCTAGCATGGAAGTATTCTCCAAATTATAACAGAATTGGAAGTTGAACCTCTTACATAAGAGTTTATTTATCTCTTTTATGGGAATTGATATTGACAAGGTCCATGCCTGGCGAAATAGGCCATCATATTCTTTAGCGCAAAATAAGATGATCAGAACTTTCCAACCATTCACGTATCGTCACAACAGTAGTTACAAATAGACAGAAAAATATGGAATAAAGACCAAAAGACCCATTTTATCATGAAAATATTTTACTGATTTCACAAGCAAGATAAGCCATGTTCAACAAGAAGAATGAAGCGGACAGATATACGTCAATTAACAGGAATAGGTATGCATCATCATTAATCAGTCAGCTGTCATGATACTAGCGTATAAGTTTATGCTGAAGATGAAAGAGTGGAGCCCCAATAGACATTAACAAACTTCACAATATGAAAGAGACAAAAAGAAAGCAGAAATAAAAAGGATGTCTACAGCAGTTAGAAAATACCTCATCATATTCATATTGATCAGCACTTCTTTGAACCCGCTTCTCGAGTTCCATTAGCTCACTCCTTAGTAGTTCAAACCTTCGAACTTCATTTGACTTTGAATCCACAACGCCTGTACTCTCTAATGGCTGTTCAGAGTCATCATCACCCTGCAATTAAAGAATGATTCTCAGTGACTTGGAAGAAGAAAGCATATTTGTTTACAGAAATTTGAATTATAAAAGAATTCCATAAATGTGTAACCAGTCTAAGGAGGAGAAAGCATTGTAACAGTGGCTCAGAAGCAATTGCATAAATGTGCAACTAGTCTCAGGAGGAAAACAGAACCATAAAAAAAGCAATGTTTGCTACTTGTTTGACGACTCTTGACTAAACCATGTTAATTACTTGCTTTCTATAAAATTACAATGGTTCTTGGTGATCCGTGCTTCAATTTCTCGAATGAGAATTCATAAGGATGAGTTACGTGAAAGTTTCCAATTGCGAAAATTTGCCTAGTCAATAGTTTGAGAAATACGCTATATCTTTTACACAGACTGAGGTTCTAACCCACACATTCATGCACTAAACCAAGCTTGCCTCCCAGCATATTTAGTTCACCGAACAGAAACCAAAACAAGCAATTACAGCTTCTCAAACTACTGACACAGGACATGTAATATATAACCAAAAGGCAGAACTGGCCATGACTAATGAGCTAATCTATCACTAATGGTTAACAAGCATTTGAGCACATATCTTAACTTGCTTTGCATTATTTGAGAGTTCAAAGTAAGATTATTCTTTTTTTTTTTAATAAGGTAAATAATTTTATTAACAATTCGGGAAAACCCCGTATACAAGCCGTATAACAAAAGGAAGAGAACCTACACCAAAATATGGTTCTCAACAGAACAGACCTAATCCTCTATACAAATAGGGACATCATGAGTACACCAAAAAGAAACTAGGAACAAAAAACTACTTTGCATCTTTACAAAATCTTGTTCTACCCCTTCAAAAGCCCTCCTATATCTTTCTTTCCAAATAACCCACAGTATCGTTAAGGGGCCCAACTATGCAACGCCTCGTTGCCCGGCATCACTCCTTGTATCCAAAAAAGTTAAGGACCACCCTCCACAAACGATTTGCCACTTGACAATGCAATAGGAGATGGTCTACATCTTCGCCCGAGCGTTTGCACATGAAATGCCAACTAACATAGGCCATCCTCCTATTCAAACTTTCCACTGCCAAAATCACTCCCCTCGCCGCCAACTACACAAAGAAACACTTCCTCGATGCTCTAGGAATCCAAATAGAGCAATGAGGGAAGATACATTCCTCTCTAAGAAAATCATATATGTGTGGGTGTTATATCTAAGAAAAAGCACAAATTCGGTTCTTTTACGGACAGAGCAAAGGAAAGGACTAAAATCTCTCTCTCTCTCTCTCTCAAAAAAAAAAAAAAAAAAAAAAATTTGCAGGAAGAAATTACGCATATAAGAAACATTTTATGCATAGAACGTGCAGTGACAGAGAAATTAGAGAAGAGAAAAAAGGAAGCAGGTACGTCCCTTTTTTATTTTGTTTTCAAAGACTTTTACAAAAGAAGAATAAATCATTTAAAAAATCTAACCAATCCGCTTTGCAATAAATGGTAAGCATAGAGTCAGTTCAAAGGTATACAATATCATTAGCAGTTGATGGTGTCTGGTCTACTGATTTGCTAGGCCGACGTCCTATGAAGCTCCATAATCCCTGTATCCTAGCAACAAGAATCCACAATAACAAAATCATATATGTGTGGGTGTATGCGTGTGGAAATTAGCAGAACAGTACAATGATACATAACATTGGTACTAAGGGGCATGCTTGGCCTTTACTCTTCACAGCCCAAAATAAGCAAAGAGTTGCCGGTTACCTGTTGTTCCCACTCCTATTATGACCATCATTGCTGTCCTTGCGTCTAGAGAACTTCTGCTCATCACTGCTTGATGGTGGAGGCATAGTAGCAGCACCTTCCTCCTAATTCATACATATACCCAAACAAGAAACAAGAACTAATCCCAGTTCAGAAAACAATTTTTGTTTTTTTTAAATAAAGAGAATGCAGAGTTTTGTTCACTACGGCACATTATTTGGCCAAAAAACTCTACATGATGCAAAGGTTGGTTTAACTGCCTTATACATGCAAGATGAGCAACTTGAAGATGATTATATGGATTTCCATGGAAAGAATTCGCCATTTTGTGCTCCACAAGGCATAAATTTGGTTTTCTTATCCCTATTATGCAGTAAAGAATGTCTTTACAACAACAACCCAGTATAATCCCACAAGTGGGGTCTCGAGAGGGTAGTGTGTACACAGACCTTACCCTTACCCTAGGGTAGAGAGGCTGTTTCCAATAGACCCTCGGCATCCTTCCCTCCAAGAACTCCCCACCTTGCTCTTGGGGTGACTCGAACTCACAACCTCTTGAGTTGGAAGTGGAGGGTGCTTACCATCAGAGCAACCCACCTTGTCCAGTAAAGAATGTCTTTATTGGTCAAAATAACAAGGTTGGAACTTAACAACAATTATGTTAAATTCAATGAGTACTTCAAAGTTCAAATAGCAGCAGCTAAAAAAAGCTTTCCAAAGATCTGAAACTTCATATATTACTTAAAGTATTTAGTCGAAAAGACAATCTGGTGGCTACAAGTTCACCTTTTGTAGGCACCTACTCATTTGTATGCTCTCTTATCTTCTGGTGTCTTTGCAATAATGTCAAGGTTTGCTAATGAAAAGTATTGACTTGCCATGCCAAGCCAAGGGCTCTCAAAGCTAGTTTGTAAGTAATGATGTTGGACTTCTTGAGGTGCCGACCCCCGTCGAATGAGCTAGGTATATTTAGAGTGGGCAAGAAGGCATTCATGCTTCTTTTAATGTAAAAGCTGGACCTTTCTATCAGAAATATAACACCAAATATATTTCTCATCTACCCATTATGTATCTCCAAAGAAAAGTGTATGCAAAAACTGATACAACGGGGGGGAAAATGACAGAATACAGTCGGTAAATTTTCATTCAGACACCTTAACTAAAGGACTCACCTATTGAACACCTTATGTTGCCGGAATGTGCCTTTTGGACTCATATTTGGCAGTTCCAAATAAACTAAAGGGCATAAATGTTACTCGCTGCTGACGTGGAAAATAAAACCAATGAAGAAAAGACACGTCAGCAAGAGAAAAAAACAAAGTAAAAGGGAAAAAAAGGTACCGGTAACTGGAAAAGAAGAATCCCGGCAAAAGTTCATTTGTCCGATTCTGTTGAAAGAATCTTTCCAGACTCTTAATCTCTTTCACACCCCAAAAGTCTCCCCAGTTCCCCCATTTTTCCCTTTTGCTTTTCACACGGCAGAATACATTTTCACAAAAATGGTAAAAATTCCTGCCAGCAGTTTCAGACAGATCAGGATATGAACTAAAGTCCTCCTTAAACCACCCCCACCAGTATTGCTCTGACTGCTATAGGAATTCCAGTCTACATTGTCGTACCAAGTCTAGGGAGTTGATGGATTTATATTTGGTATGTCATTCGGAGTTAAACCATCGACTATCTGGTGTTGATGGGTCCACTTTCTGAACTTCATGATTTCTGTTTACTGAGGAAGTAATTTGATTATCATAAGGATTTCTATCTTCATTCTTATTTCTGCTGAGAAACTAAAAATGACAACAATTAGAACCAGCACTACATTGGCAGTATCATGTTGGAAAAAATGATGGCTGGAATCTGGAGAAAGAGTTGGTCAGAAGTTAATATTTCCAGCAAAACACGCTCAAGTTCGGGCAGTAGACGCACGATCTGCCATGTCACTGAGCCGTGTTTAATAGACACAATTTCGACAGTATAAGGTGTTCAATAGGTCGGAACTTTAGCTAAGGTGTCTAAGGCCTCATTTGTTTGCACTTAATGAAGGTTTGAGTCTTAATATTTCAGACATAAAGTGCATTTGTTTTTCTTATTTTACAACTACTTAATGGGTCTGAAATCCTGAATAGATCTGAATGATTACGACTTATGACAAAGACGTAATATCATTAAGATGCTACTCATTCAAAGTCCTTCTCAAAAAAAAGATGCTACTCATTCAAAGAATTATGCAAAGATTGACATTTCACCACTACTCCATCCACTTTCACCGCTAACCGCTTCTCCTGCCCACCATTATCAACTTTCACTACCTACCACCCACGGCCACCATCCTCAGCCACAACAAGTAACGTCGCCAATCACCATAGTGAGCTAAAGGTGAAATGTCTACCGGCCACCTTTACAATAATCACATCAACAACAACAATAACAACCAAGTATAATCCCACAATTGGGGTTTAGGGAGGCTAGTGTGTACACAGACCTTACCTTACCCTGGGACATAGAAAGGTTGTTTCCGATAGACCCTCGGCACAAGAAGATGAAAAGCAAATAACAACAGAACCAGATAGTACCAACGAGCTAAGAATCAGAAAATACCTGGAAAAGCAATATCAATAATCACTGCAGTGACAAGGTCCTAGGAAAATAGTACGAGCACAACATGTACCACTAGCATACTAAAACATGACACTGACCGACTAGCCTTACACACAGAACGGAGTAGAGAAACGCTCAACTACCTACTAACCTTCAACTCTAATGCTCTCCCTCCACGCCTTCCTATCAAGGGCCATGATCTCGGTGAGCTGGAGTCGCGCCATGTCCTGCCTGATCATCTCTCCCCAATACTTCTTAGGCCGCCCTCTACCTTTTTTCATACCAGTCAGGGCCAACCGCTCGCACCTCCTAACAGGGGCATCTAGGCTTCTCCTTTACAATAATCACATCAATCATCATTATTATAATAGGCACCAATCACTATCGACAATCACCACCTTCAGCACCATTATATATTATCAACCACCGCTATCAATCACCACCGCCATTAACTATCACTTATTCATCCACCATAATTATCAACTAGCACCTTCAACCACCATTATTAACCACAATTGCCATCCACCATCATCACTAGCTACTACCCACAACCACTACCATCAACCAGCACTACCACCAACCACCAGCCCCAGTCGGCACCCACAAGAACCACAACCACAATTAGTCATCACTACCACCAACCATAGTATAACTTTTTTTAAATATATTTTGATGATATAGTATTAAATTACCTAGTATTGTATTCGAATTTTATATTTATTAATTTTTAAATAAAGATAATTTTTATACATTCAGATGCCGAGAAAACAAACCGTTTTAATTATGTTATTCAAATCTTAATACAACATCTTAATATTAAGATGTGCATTCAGATTCACAGACTCTTAATCGTAATTCAAGATTCAAATGTTTTAACTTAATAAAAACAAATGAATACTAAATGAGAGTTTTTACAAGTTCATACTTCACAGAGTTGTCTATGTGTTCTGCCAAAAATAATCAACAGAAAAGAATTTTCATTTCCTTTCAGTTTAAGTCTTCATCTCATTCTTCCCCAGCAACAACTATTCATTAAAGGAAGAACTAAAAAAATAAAAAATAAAAAAAAGGAGGAAAAGGAAGAAAGAATTGTATGGGAAAAAGGAACTAAAAATACCCAGCATTAATCCCTGCCCCACGTCCATAAAAAGGGAAAGTAAAAAAGATGGAAATAAACGAACCCCCCCCCCCCCTAAATCCTCCAGCGCAAACACCAATATACGATATCCAATGGTTGAATCTAAGAGAATCGATGCAATTTTATCAAAATGTCAGGACTGAGCAGGACAATTCTGAGATTGCAAAAACTTGATAAGACTTTCTTCTTTTTTAAATGAACAGCAGAAAATACCTGCTGTAAGAAAGCTGCCTTCGTCCTAAAAGAAACTTCAAGAAATTCAGCCTCTTTTTTAAGTCTTCGTATCCGTTCAAGGTCAGAACAGGCAGCTTTTAAGTGCTCCTTCTGTGAACTAGTGCTTGACATATGCAGCTCCTGAAGCAATACCTCTAGCCTTACCAAAGCCTCTTCGACACTCTCCAGTGCCTAAAATGAAATGCCCAAAAACTGTATCTTCAGATCCATAATTTAATCCTTAAGACAGGGGAAAGAGGCACCTTACAATGTGCCATGGGAATCAAGGTGAAGCACTTTTATAAGTCAGGTTTTATGCCAGAATAGGAATTGATACAAAAACATAATCAATGAAAGAAGCTGATTGCCTTTTACACTTTGTTTAAAAAATAAAAAGAGGAAGCCCATCTACACTTTGTTTAAAAAAATAAAAAGAAAAAGGAAATGAAAAAAGCTGCATGATTACTTTGGTTTGGTTGCAAGATAACACAGGGAGAACGAACCAACTAAAGAAGGTTAGAGCCAAAAAACTTCATTTGAATAATAAAGCCTGGGGAAACCAATTGAAGAGCAAGGTCTCGCTCCCTTCCTTCTCTTTCACATATAAAGGTATGTGGCTTCTATCCAAAGAAAATTATCCAAATCCAACAAGTAAAAGGTACCAATGAAATCTTCAACTACTTTATCCTCCTAATCAAGAGTAATACTAATTTTGAATAATCAGAGGTTGCACATTCCTTTTGTGTTCTATTTAGTTTTTTTCCTTTCAGTTTGCTTTTTGGGTAAATGTTTGTGGACAAATGTAAATAAATAATAATGTTCCCTTTTTTAAGGGCTTGAACTTTTTCGATTGAGAGGGGGCACATTAAAAGTATCAAAGAAGACAGAGATCCTAAATTCGAGTCACTGCCATTTAACATCAAATAGTTCCACATGTTGGTCTATGGAAAAAATTCAACCCGCACTTTAAGGGGGTGTATTAAGTAAATAGAGAAAGGTTTAAATCTTCAGGAAGCGGTCTGACAACTCAACCATACAATTAAAGATTGAGATACCATCTCGCTATAACTTGGAAATATAAGGAAGAGATAACCATATTAGAGCAGGAATTGATTAGCCACTAGCACACATGTTACTTCTCCACTGACTACTGAGGTCCTGGAAAGTAGTGAAATGAAGGTTATCGTTCTGCCACATACTGACTGCACAAAATTCAGATGCATTCCATCATTAGCATTTTGATAGATCTCAACCCTAGATTGGCACGGCAATTTCACTTAATGTCACTATCCGAGATTGTAAATTCAGTTGTTGATCCAAGTTCCACGAGAGTTCCAATTCAGGCCAAATGATATTTAGCTAACAAATGTTACCTAGGCTTGTAGAAGGTCTAGAAATGAAAGTTAAAGGGGTGTGTTGAGAGCATGTTAAGGATTGCTTTCCCCAATACATTTCTAAAACAGAAAGAGATGATGGCGCAACAAATCCAGGGGGACGCAAGAACATGGAGATCCCTGGGACCTGAGGTATGCTCTACAAACTAAATGTCACCCCCATCCCCCATGGGCGAGGAGTGGAGTGTTCTCAATAAACTCATAATACCACAAGCGTCTGGTGAGGGAAGAGTCGAGCTTCCTGTATATTTCAGTTTGGATTTCTAGGGCACCAAAATGATATGCTTCTTTGCTTGGTTGGCAGCGAGGGGGGGAACTTAGAAAGCTGAGAGTTTAATGAAGAGTAGGATTACATTGCTGGTGCTTTAGGTGCAAACATTCAGGCAGAGACTTTGATCACCTCTTATTGCGTTGTCAGATGGCTACACGATTGTTATGGGAAGTCTTCAACTGGTTCGGTGTGCAACAGACAATCTCATGTCCGTGAAGGATACGCTATATAGCTGGGTCTTCAGACGAAGGAAGAGAATATGCAGGGTATGGGGTGTTGCCCTTTAGCCATCATGTCAGTTCTGCGGAGGAGAGAAATAAAAGAGCTTTTGAAGGAATAGACTTGAAGACTCTTTATCCACCTCCACGTCCAAGGAATTAGAGAGGCACTCTTAAATATTATCACATCGAATGAGGATAAATGCAACAGAAAATGCTTCATTTATAAGAGGTAATACCTTATCAAAGGAATCTGTTTCTTTCTTGATCTGTGAATAAGCTCCAGCCCGAGTCCTGTCCATGTTTTTTAGCATTGTTATCAACATGATTTCCATATCACATGTGATTGAGTTTGTATTGCCAAAGCATTTGACCAAAATACCATTAATTATCAGAATGAAATGACTATCACAACAAGAAAATAAACGATAACTATGAACAAAGAAAAACAAAGGACGTTAAATAAGCCAGCTTACTCTGGACATTTTGAAATTACTAGGATAAAACATAGATTCAAATAAATACAATAATATAATTCACTCATATGGTACCCAACAGTGTGGCTTATTGGTCAATGAATTGGGTACTAACCTAAGAGACTGGGTTCAAATCCTAGAATGCTCTGATACCATGTTAAAAGGTGTATACCGATTCATCTAAAAGATTAAAGGGTCGTTTGTTATGATGGTAAGTAAAAGTAATCATTGGATAAAAATTTAGTACCATCTTCTCCGTTGTTTGGTTACTAATCCCAGGATAAGTTATCCTAGCATAAAAAATAGTACCGGGATAACCTATACCTGCCTAAGGATGGAATAGTAATCCCAGAATAAGTTATCCCCGAATAAAATAGTAAAATTGACAACATACCAAACAGTCAATAAGAAATACTCCCTCTGTTCACTTTTACTTGTCCAGTATTCTAAAAATAGATTTTCACTTTTACTTGTCACTTTTAGCATATCAAGAGAAGACAATTTTTTTTTCCTATTATACCCACAGCATTAATTACTCATTTCAAATCATTTTCTCAAAGTCATTAAAAATATGCGTCAATTAATATGGGTATCAAGGTAAATTATATACTTTATTATTTTTTAAGGGGTGTGCGAAGTCCATAGTGGACAAGGAAAAGTGAACGGAGGGAGTAATACCAGAATAACTAATCTCAGCATAACTAATCTCAGTATAACTAATCCAGCAGAACTTGTTTTCAAACCAAACAACCCCAAAGTTGTTAGAGAGGAACGCTCCTATTCATTATTTTACATCTTCAACGAGGTGGACCAAGTAGAATACATGTCAATAATTCAAAGTTTGTGTATGTTCCTGAGAGATATAATTAGTTCAATAATGACTAGGATCAAGTATAGATCAGTCATCAGTCTAAATCTGTAAGTTGAATAAGCACAAGCCTTTACAGGTAGATGAGAACAATAACAGTCAGAACACAAAAAGGGAGAGAAAAAAAGAGAGGGAGAGGAAGAAAGTCAGCATTAGGTCATTTTTAACTTACTTCTCAATTCCAAGATTTTCCCTGCACTTCTTTAGCTTGTTATGCCTGTAACATTCATGTTAACACATTGTTACTAATTTCCTTTATATTCACTTAATTGATTGAATATTTCCAGCTTCCTTACCCAGTTGAAAGAAATCTTGCTGCCTTGACATGAGAAGGGTTCTCCAGCCATTTACTGTATTTGATGAAACTCTGGGTCCAATAAGAGCACACATCTAATACTAGTGGGATAGCTTCCAAATTTGGAGCACCTTCTTGTTTGCTTTTGTGCCCAATAGTGCGGATGGAATTAGCAGTAATGCCTGGATAAAAAGGAAGCCAGTCTAGCTCTTCACACACAACCTATCATGTAAGGATATTTCAGCTTTATGTGCCACATAAGTGTCCTAATGACAATTTCTTCATAAGAATGCTAACCTCCACGTACAGTTGATAAGAGCTTATTGATGCAAGTTGAGGATAATATAGTACGCTGCCCCCAATTAGATACCTATTTAGAATTTAAAAGGAAAAGTTGGATATAATGGAGCGTATATCAGTATAGTCTAAGATCAATGAACGAAGAGGACAAAAATAAATTACCTAATTAATTCTTCAACGGGCTCGTCAAGAGTACCAAATCCATTTTCAGAAAGAAAAGCTTGTGTGCTTCTTCCCAAAGCAATAAAGAAACCAAATATAGCCAGATCCTTTTCCAGAACCTATGATGTATCAGCAATAAATATAAAAACCCGACCCCGATGTTCAAAAGACATATTCAAGTGGGAATTGTGTAAGGGAAAGACCTCACATAAAGGTGTAGCAAAATTATTACATATCATACAGCTTTACTGCATTATTATGCCACGGTAATTTATCCTTGAACGGAGACTTATATTAGCCTCAATACCTTCTACAATATATTGATTAATCCTCCACTTGGCCACCTCCCCAAGATAAGGTTCACATACAATGTTTCTGCATCTGTAAGCTTATCTCAGGACATTCAGAAAGCACCAAGTGAAATGACAGTGCATGTGGTGTTTAAGGACGACACACTAACATAGTGAATTACATTGACATACTCAAAATGTGTCAACCCATTCTTTTAGCATCAATTTACATCCTTCTTTAACAGTACTAACTACAAAAGAAAAATTAGAGTGAGTAACATTAGACTTCTAAATCAATGGAATGTATACAACAACAACTACGCCCAAGTCCCAACCAAGTTGGGGTCGGCGATATGAATCCTCATTCCTTTCATTTAGCTCAACTCATATCTTCATCATTATCGAAATAAAATAAAAGTGAAAGCAATATATATATATATATATATATATATATATATATATATATATATAAAAACAACAACAACAATAATAATAACAACAACAATAGAAGTTCTCTACCAAGTCTAAAATCGATGGAATGTATATCTATACAAAAAGCAACTTGTAGCGCATGGAAACTTACTATTTCGCTTGTTCTAACTTATAAATGAACTCAGGTAAATATCCATGAGTCACCTCTTTGAAAGAAATTCCAGAGAGGTGTCACATAAGAAGAAAAGCTTTAATCTAACCTCGATACTCTCACTTGTGGTGAGTCTGGACCATATTCTCTCTCGATCTATAGCTCGCTGAAGCTGCTTTTGGACAAGACTCACCCAGAATATAACCTCGTCAGTTCCTGAATCATTTGGTACTCTACATGCTGCAGCTCTGGGACCAAAATGGACAAGAAATTCTCTACGCAGACCAATAGGCTTCACAGAATGATAAGCCTGCCGGAGAGGAATAAATTCGACAAGCATGTTCATCAATCTTCCAAGTGTGTCCGGAATAACAGACGAAAATTGTGTACACGACAGTTTTGCAGCACCAAGTTTCATAACCGCTGCAATGCAACTGAGTGCAAGCATAAGGAGTGATACAGCACTTGCATTTCCAGGGGACAAAGATTTTTGCTTTCTGGTCCTGAACAGAGAGGAGCCTATTTAAGCATCAATTAATACACGCATATATATATATGTGTGTGTGTGTGTTTGTGTGTGTATGTGTGTGTGTGTGTGTGTGTGTGCGCGCGCAGAATATCAATGTATTCATGGTTCTTTCAGTCAGTACATACACTGTAGTAGCAGCAGCAAATCGCTGATCCTTCTCAAAATAATTCACAAAGGTGGTAACCACTGCTGGAATTTGCTCAGACCAAAACCAATCATAGGCTTCAGGTTGCTTGGCTAATAAACTATCTCTAATCATGCTCTCCAAAGGAGCAGATTGCCTCGATAAACTTCATTGATGCAAAAATCACATTAGAATAATATGTTTCAAATCAATTGGCACTAGAGAGGGAAATGAAGCCGTTTAAATCAAGCAAACCAAAAAATTAAAGAGGGGGAACCAACACAATAAAAAAATAAAGGACGGAGTCTACTTGTCCTTGGGGCCAAAAGTTCACAATCAAGTGATCGTTTATACTTCAGAGACAAAGAAATTGACAATTATGTTCAATTTTTATAAGGCACATGACATGGACAGTTATATGTGGTATATTTAAAAGAGCCTGCAGTTCTACACCAAAAAGCAATGGGAGAACATCCTACATTTTTATCTAGCTTAATATAAGCACTATGCATTGATCTGTAGCTAAATTCAGCTAAATGCACTCACTGACATATACCAGAACCCCAATTCAGCAATACATAGCATTCATTTATATAGTTGTGGGAGGTAAGTGTCAACAATCATCTTATCCTAGGGTCAATACTAGATAATAAACAATGAACAAGTAAAACAAGAACTCATAGCACTGAATATTCTCTTCTCCTATAGAGCAAAGGATGAAACTTGAATACTTGATCAAGGGATAATATAAGGAGATGAGGACAAACTCAGGAAAGATTTTTTAAAAAAAAATTAAAAAAAATCAGGTGTACGAGCTGAATGACAAGCAATTTTTCTTAGAATCCCCTTGTTCTCGGAGACTGAACGAAGTGGCACCGAAAATCAGAGACTGTTACTGAACTGCTGGCTACCAACAGACAGTTGTCATCCTGAGGAGAAGGAACTTAAAACATGTCCAAATTAGGTTATTTTGAATTCCCGCTCCTACGGTAGGACGATTTATTTGTCAAGATGGGAAACAGGTGTGGCGCAACGTAGATATAGATGTCGATGCGGAGTTCTTAAGTAGAAGGAATGACTACCGTCAATGTTATCAGTGGAAGTCGACAAAATAGCAATCAAGATCCTACAATTAATAGATTGAAAATAGACTAGACTTCCATGTTGATCGGAAGTGAAATTGCTAGAAGTGTACCACATTGAGAAATGTAACGATAGTACTATATGACGAGGTATAAAGGATATAGGTGTCAGATATTTGTCTAACACGTCACAAATTTTCAGTTATTTCCCTCGTATATCTAATTTATCACCTGGTCTAAGACATCTAACGAGAAATTACTCGCTTCGCATTCACCAGCGACATACGAAAAGAGAAGATATTGTCATCGAAATACTATGTTGGCCAAAATACCAATCAACAAAAAAAACAATATGTTGGCCAAACTATTCTGTTGGCCTTTTATGCTGGTTACGTCAATCAGATTATTGTTTGAAGCAGTCTACCCAACATGATTTAGTAAATATAGCATAGTTATTCAAGAGTTTCGCAAGACTCACGATGAAGCTGATCATTTATTCGTACTGTTCCACTACTATGACATGAACTACATTCTTAGTAAAATTTTGATTGTGCATGGAACATGCTTACTTATCATGAATGCAGGTCCCCTTGGTGGGTAGGTGCTCACTGGGTGTCAGTCCTGAAAGACCACTCTTTCATCTAAGGATGCCTAACTACCGCACCAATGATTCGGGGGGAGGCGGGACACAGCGAGGTAGGTAGTCAAGCAAAAACGCGTTTTGGCTATCAAAAATTAGCTCGCCAATACAACTTTCAACCTACACGCCTAAAAGGTTTTATAGGCCTGAAATCTTTTAAATTCACTGCATCTTCCTTTATAATTAAAGCAATAAAAGAAGCATTAGACCTTGTTTAGTGCCCCTCTGATAAAAATGATTGAAAGCTCTCAGAAGGTCTTCTTACAGTGGCTCAACATTCTGGAAGAAGGTCACTATAAATTAACCTAGTCGTGGAAGCTTTATTGGGAACAGTTTTTTCATAATACTTTTAACCTTTAGCTCTGAGAAAAGGATTTCTGCAACCAGTCACTGTTCTGCTGTGAAAACCCAGAAGTTACAAAATTGAGAAGTTCATAGTTTATCTCTTCAAAGCCCTCAAATCATTCCCATTCACTATTGATCTATCAACGATGCTATATGCCTATATCTTTGCTCTGTATTTGCCATTTTCTGGAAATGAATGCACGATCATGTCTTCTCAATAAGCTAAAGGCATCTAGATTTTTACCCTCCATGATGCTTCTTTAGCCTTAGCCTACTCTTTCAGGACTATTTACTATTAGACTGCGATTCTCAATTCAGTTTCCAACTAGGTTGTACTAGTCCGAAACTCCGTGGATAATGGTTAGCTCCTCTATCCTTCGCCACTTATTCTTTCAAAAAAATCTTCTTTTTTTGGTCTTATTAAAAAAAAATCAGATCGATCCACCCAAATTCTGTTTTGTTCTACTATTCAAATCATTCTTCACTACATCTTCTGTTCCGTTACAAAATCAAGGCTGCTTCAAGTATCCTCATTCTCATAGTCTGACCACACATGGAATTTAGGAGCAGATTTAAATTGTATAATACTTTTCAAAGACCAGTCTGAAGATGGAGTCAAAGGTTGCTTTATTAAAAATTAAAATTCTAAATAAATAGCTTTTGAAGTAGTATATTACTCGGTTCTATTTTACACGATACTCTAATCTTTTTGCTTTGTTCCAAAAGCTTGGCTCCTTTTTATATTTGGAAACTTTTGAACTGTAACATTCATATTTTATCCTTAATGACATGCTCTTATAGGAATGACAGGGCATGTTGAAAACCACAAGATTTTAATGGTACTCTAGATATGTTACACATATTTAGCTTATATGCAAAAAGTATTTCTTTCTTTCTTAAGCCCCATGCTCCCAACAAATGGAGAGAGTATTAGCATGTACAAAATACTGACATGAAAAGGGTTCCAATTACTGAAAATGAACAACATTTTCAGAAAACTAAAAGGGGAAAGTATGACAATGTTTTTAGGATAGATATTAACTTTCTTGTAAATCAAATCTGTTAGCAATGTCTAGAGTTCCAAAAATGCATGTTAATACTTCTACATTGCAAACAATAAGAAAATGGGGGTGCCTTTTATGAAGGAAAATGTTTTCCATCAAAAATGTTATCCATAGAAAATGCTATACAATTCAGAATGATTGGGAGATTGATAAGGATGTCACACACCGTATCGGAGCAGGGTGGATGAAGTGGAGGCTCCCTTCTGATATCTTGTGCGATAAGAATGAGCCGTTGAGACATAAAAATAAATTCTACACGGTAGTTGTTAGACCGACTATGTTGTATGGGGCAGAGTGTTGGGCAGTCAAGAACTCCCATGTCCAGCAGATAAAAGTAGTTGAAATGAGGATGTTGAGATGGATGTGTGGGCATACTAGGTTAGATAGAATTAGGAATGAAGTTATTCGTGACAAGGTGGGAATTGCCCCTGTGGAAGAAAAGATGCGAGAGGCGAAGCTGAGATGATTTGGGTATGTTAAAAGGAGAAGCACAGATGCCCCAGTCAAGAGGTGTGAGAGCTTACCCTTGGGGGTAAGAGGAAGGGTAGAGGTAGGCCTAAGAAGTCATGGGGAGAGGTGGTCAGGCGAAACATGGCGCAGCTAGAGCTGACCGAGGACATGACCCTTGATAGGAGGGTGTGGAGGTTGAGGATTAGGGTAGAAGGTTAGTGGTAGCCGAGCGTTTCTCTTTGTCTTCATTAGTTCAATAGTATTAGTGTTAGTATGGCACCCATTTATCCTTAGCTTGCTATTATCGCATATCCTGTTATTACTTGCCCACCAGTATTCCCTTAGGTTGCTCCCACTACATACCTTGTATTGTTGTTACCTGCTATCAGTACTTCTTTCATAGTCTCTATTGCTATCTTGGTTTTAGTTTTCTAAATATATTGCCTTGCTATTACTTGCTATCAGTGCTTATTCCGTCTTTTATTTAGCCGAGGGTGTATCGGAAACAGTCTCTCTGCCTTCCAGGGTAGGGGTAAGGTTGCGTACATCCTACCCTCCCCATACCCCACTTGTGGGATTACACTGGGTTGTTGTTATTGTATAGAAAGTGCTATACCTTAGGAAATTATTCTGGGCCATTTTTAATATTTAGTTGGATATAAAAGGAAGTGACATATGATAATAGAACAAGAAATAGGGTATGATGACAGTGTTCTATTGATATATTGGAGAAATAAAGGCTGACAACAATGCATAAATGGTGATCGGAACAAGTGATATGAAGTGAGAGTTGAGATATTTGTAAAGGAAAAAGACTTCCGCCAATACGTGACCGAAGTGATTTTCCTCCTTTTGTTGGAAAATACCTAACTTGAAAATATATCTTTCACAATTTAAAGGGACCAAATGCAGAAAAATCGGAAAACTATTTTCCGATGCACCAAATACATCCTATAACCTATATGTAGTCAAAATCATTAACCATATATCACTAGTAAGATGCGACAAGCAGAAGGTTATGCTTCTCACTCTTGGTACAGAGTTTTTACCTATTCCATTAAAGAAAGTACAATGAATTACCTTCTCTGCGTGAAGATGTTGATATCATTATCTCTTTCATCTCCTCGAGATGAAATCTCATTTGCTGCTTGCAGTAGAGAATATACAGATGCCTGAAAAAAGGATACAATGAAACCACATTGGAAAATAACATCATACAGTGCAAAAATGAAATCTCAACATAAAACTACTGATAATGAACAGAATTATAAATTTTAGACAGCGCAGAAACCAAAATTCCATGGAAAGTATTTTTAAAGTGTCTATTAGAATCTTCACTATTAAAAGATTGCAAGGGGGAGGAACAAAATGAGATGTTAGTAGAATGGAGTCTTTCTTAACTTTCAAAAAAGAAAAGAAAAGAGAGAACAGATTTAAAAACGACAAGCATACTATTCACTGCCAATTCTTTTTTCTAACACTCTTAGCAAGCTAGCAATGCATACCCAAACTTGCATAGATCTACAACTATCATTACTTAAATTTTCACACATACGAAACCTAAAGAATGACATGAGAGTATTTACTTCTTGTGCATTTATATTAATGCCTCAGGTACTGGTTGCACTTGCACAGCGCCCTATGCATCTAAACATTAAAAAAATGAGCAAGCAGTAGAAAAATGAAGAGTATAAAGTTACCAACCTGATAAGATAACACCTTGATCCACGCAGTTCTATCACCGCCTAACCAGGCAGTTGAAAACCACGATACCCTGGATAATGAGCCCTGTTGTCTAATTCCCAGCTCAATTACTCTAGCAGCATCATGCAGTGACTGGACAAGTCCAGAACCGATCTCTTCACCTTGCATAGATAGATCTAGTTTTAGTCTCATTTCCTCCATATCACTGCTAGTAGATGGTCCGGGACTGCCATTAACTGACACCCCATCCTCAGCAGAAGCAAAAGGCAATAGGTGTAGTATTCTTGATGTTCGAGGAGTAATCCTATGTTTCCTAGAATCGGGTGATGTGCGGTTAAGATCACGATTTCCACCCTGTAACAAATAAAGTTTTGTTTGGCACCTTCTCCTTGTATTGCATTGATTGTATATCAGGTGATCCAAGCCTACTACTTTCCTGTTGAAATAATAGTTTCTCACTGCTTTAACTGAAGGCCATGAACTAGAAGAACTGAAATAAAAGAGCACAATCAGCCAAAAGTTAATGTAACTTTAAGAAGAAATTAATATTGAAAGATCCAATGGATCTAAGATGTTGTGGAAACTCAAATTTAAGTAGTATAAGAATGATTAACTAGACAAGGACTTTCTCTGCTGAACATGTACTAAATCAGTGATCAGTAATCCTCTGTATCCATTTACGACACAGTCTTTCAGATCAGTGTATGAATCTTCACTTTTCAGATCAATGTATTAATCATCAGATCTCTTTGTCAATGTCAGGACATTACAAGTCAAGATGTCATTCTGGACAAACGGCTGAAACTTCAACATTAATCCCGTCATTCAAGATGTCACTATTTCAACATTACTATTTCCAGAAACATTAATGCAGGGAAGTGCCACAAGTAGCTAGTAAATAGTAGCCACGATCCAAATTAGGAATAGCAGATGTGAAGGTTTTGGGGATGAAGTGAAGAACACTCCATGTCATGGTGTGGTGCTACTGATTGACTTTCTTTTCTTTCTTTTTTCTTGATAACCGAGAAATCCATAGTTTCCAACTTCGAAACTCGGTAGATAATGCATCATGCCCTCTATTCTACTCCACTTAAATAACAAACTTGGTTCACCGATCAGGATTCAACAGAGTTGTGAAAAGCGGTCGCTTCCTCGCTTAAAGCGAGAAGGGAAGCGAGGCGACCCACTCACCGCTTCTGCTATCTTATCTTAAGCGTAGCAGGTATGAAAAAGCGGTCGCTTCCCACTAAAAAGCGAGAAGCGAGGCGACTGAAGCGAGTGCTTCTCTGTTTTAAAGGACTGCCTAATTAAAATAGTTGTTCTTTTATTAAAACATATCGACCAGCACTCCAGCAGCAAACAAAGAAAGAAAGAGGCGACTAGGGTTCCAAGTTTTCTACACTTTTCAACTTCAAGATCATCTCCGGGTATGTGATTTCTTCTTCCTCCTCGTTCTCCTCCTTCTTCTTCTTCTTCTTCTTTTTCTTTTTCTTTCACTGTTTCAACGTCCAAATAGCAGCGAAATGCTGCCGAATTATTTTTTTTTCCCTTCAGTTCTTCTTTCTCATTCTTCTTCATTTTCTTGCACTGTTTTTCCTCTTATTTTTATATCCTTTATTCTTAATTCTTATTTCCCTTCCCTTCAGTATTTATTTTAATAATTCTTTTAAAAATTCCGCTTCACTTCAAAAAAGCGAGCGATTCGCTTCTCGCTTCTCGCTTTAAGTGAGGGGTTGTCGCTTTTCCTCGCTTCACACTCTTCACCACACAGGGATTCAAGCCCGTGATATGTGCCTAGCAGTTGTACTACCTTTGCCATTGAACGAAAGCTCTAATATCTGAAATGTGGTGCTTATTAGTAGACTGTTATGAATCACCTTTGCTTATTCCTAAGCTCGTCATTAGCTCATAATTGGAGTGAGCAACAGATCCAAGTATTCCTACAACTAAATGAAAGGGGAAGTGCTTACAATCTTAAATGCATGCTTTACAACGAATCACTTCCATAATATTTACACACAAAGGCCCTTAAAAATTAGCCCCTATCTTATCATGTGACTCAAAACACTTCTCCAGCACAGCATCACCATCACAAATAGTAAGTTTTCATCACTATTCAACCAGAAGTGATTCGGGATTAAAACTCTATGGGTTCAAGCTTTAAGGTTCTTGACATTTTATTTTTAAAGTTATGGGTTCATATATTCTATTTATTACAATTTTATTGAATTTTTACACAAAATTTATACTCAGTATTGGGTTCAGATGAACTACAAAGCTGCATCCGCCCCTGCACATACAACTGTACAGCAAGACAGGAAGTAAAATTGATGAATTTTGGTTCATAATTCCTGGCAGAATTTATGGCTGAACGGAGCACTTTGTAGCCACAATCTTCATAACAATTTAGGTTTAGCATACAAAAATCCTACAAATTGATTTACAATTCCAGTTTTTCCATTTGTTTAAGCACTACAATACTAATACCATGTTTCAGCTATAAATTCAACTAAATTCTCATTACTCTTGTACCAGAAAAGCCGGTCATGAATCATGTGATTCAGCGAGTATTTCAATAACTAACATATGATAATAATAAAAAGCTATAGAAAACTGAGGCAGATACAAACAGCATAAATTACCTAGAGCAAGGAGGATACTGATGCTGGAGCTTCAACGACATCAGCGTCGAACGAAGAATAAGAGATAAAAAATTAGTGAGAAAATTCAAGTTTGAGTGTTTTGGAGGAAAAGAGGAAGAAAGGGTGGGAAATGAAAATGGTGGTGCAGTTTGTGGACTAGCAGGGGAACTGACGTGGTTTATCCGTAGACGTGGGGAGACGCTTGATCACATAACTCAGTATGCCTCGATTCTTCAAAATATTATATTTAGAAACATTTTTACTCCATTATTTAGAAAAAAGGTCAAATTTGCCTGAATTATTGAAAATTGATAATTTTGTCCTCCATCTATTTTTTAAGGAGTGCTATCGTCACTAGTCAAGCGACTCAAAAATCTCCTGCTCGCTAAATTTGTACCAAAAAAATTATTGGCAAAATTATCTCATCTCACATGTAGTTTAGTTATTTTTACTTTTTTTTTCTTAAAACAGAGATTCCTTTTGAGTATTTGGAATAATGGTTAAGTTGTCTCCGTGTGACCTATATGCGATAGAAATCGGGGCCACCCGTTTTACTATTCGATCGAGACTGGGACGTTGCGTCGAAGAGCTGAGGCATTGAGTTCGAAATCGAAGTCTCTTCCTCGATCGAGGTCGGTTCAAATTGAAGCCTGGGGAATTAGATTCCGAGCAACGTCGGGGATAGCTTAGTAAGGGAAAAGCGAGATATCCGTGGTTGGTCGAAGATCGTGGCGTGAATCTCGGAACGGATCAAATCAGAAACGGTTAATTAGCTGATTATACGTTTTACTTTTGTAATCAGGGTTATACCATAAGTAGAATTTCTCTACTATATAAAGAGTCCTAATCATTTGTAAGCATCATTATCTACTGAGAAGAAAAAAAGCAATTCAACTCTTTCTTTCTTACTTGTGCCATTGTTCATCGCTTTTATTTTGTTTTTTGTTATTCTTACACTTATCAGTTCGAGGGTATCTTAACTCGAGGTTGAAGCTCTATCTGCACACTGGTTTGATTTATTTACAGTTTAATTTTGTCATTTATTTTCGCATTTATAAATTGGTATTGGGTGAAATCACATATCCTTAAAATCATAATATAAGTTTAATTGTTATCCAAATTTTAGGGTAAATAGTTTGGCGCCCACCGCGGGGCTAAGATAATAGTGATTATTCAATATTGATTCTGATAACACACAATACTTTGTGCTTGTTCTTGTCAAGTATTTTTGTTTTCAGGATAAAATATGTCAAACTCATAAACAACACCCACACATGGTGACAATGGCCTCGGATTTAACAGGGAAAATGACAATGTAGTTGCTCCAGGGATCGAGGTGCCACAAGCTAATCTCGAGGGAGCACCGGTTGTCAATCCAGTTGACGTCAGTTCGTACATCGCTCTAAATGTGAATATGTGCGTGGACCCCGAAGGGAGTGTACGTAGAGAAGGTTGATCTGGTGGTCGAGGTACACAGGGCAGAGGATATGGAGGAGTCAGTCTCCAAGTGATATTCGAGATACTACATACTCAACAAGTCGCTATTGTACAACTATAAAATCAGCATCAAACGCCGAGTGAGGTCGAACAGGAAGCCGCCCGCCGGACCGAGCCAGTACCAGAAAGGTGGAATACTAGTGAATCAGGGACTGACTCCGCAATAATGAAGATGCTCGAGGAGCTCACCAAACGAATTGAATCGGGAGAGAAGAAAGTAGAAACGTACAACTCCCGGGTTGACCAGATATCGGGAGCACCGCCAATTTTGAAAGGGATGTATTCAAAGAAATTTGTACAGAAGCCCATTCCCAAGAAATTTTGTATGCCATAAATCCCTAAGTACAATGGGACCACCGATCCCAACGAGCATGTCACCTCATATACATGCGCCATCAAGATTCAAGGGCAACGATTTAGAAGATGATGAGATCGAGTCTGTTCTATTGAAGAAGTTTGTAGAGACTCTATCGAAGGGGGAAATGATTTGGTACCATAATCTACCACCAAATTCCATTGACTCATTCGCCATGCTCGCAGATTCTTTCGTAAAGGCACATGTCAGGGCCATAAAGGTTGCGACAAGGAAATCAAACCTTTTTAAGGTAAAACGGAAGGATAATGAAATGCTTAGGGAGTTCGTGTCTCGGTTCCAAATGGAACACATGGAGTTGCCATTGGTCACAGATGATTGGGTTGTTCAAGCCTTCACTCAGGGGTTGAATGAACGAAGTTCGATAGCGTCACGTCAACTTAAGCAAAACTTGATTGAATATCCTGCGGTAACTTGGGCCGATGTACATAATCGGTACCAGTCAAAGATCGAATCGAGGATGACCAATTGGGAACTTCTTCCGGTTCCATATATCCAAATAGTCCCGCAGCCAGAAACCAGAGAGATATCGATAGGGAACCTCGGTCAAGACCAATATCAGCCATACAATGCAGATCGTAGAAACAGCGATCCCGGACGCAATTCTACCCGAAACGATCAAAGGAAAGATCGAGGACAAAGTTCTCGGGGACTTATAATAAAAAGTGGTTTTGATAAGCACGATGATCCCACATAGGCACCACGATTATCGGAGTATAACTTCAATATCGACGCATCAGGTATTGTGTCGGAAATTGGGAGAATCAAGGATACTAGATGGCCCAGACCCATACAAACTGATACTTCCCAAATAAATCCCAATCCAATGTGCAAGTATCACGGAACGCATGGCCACATAACCGAAGATTGTAGGCAACTGAGGGAGGAGGTAGCCTATTTATTCAATGAGGGCCACCTTTGAGAGTTCTTAAGTGATCGAGCCAAAAACCATTTCAGAGAAAGGGATGCCAACAAGAAAAACGAACAGGGGGAGCCACAACATGTGATCCATATGATCGTCGGCGGGGTTGATATTCCACAATGGCCCGTGTTCAAACGCACTAAAGTATCAATTAATAGGGAAACACGAACCCGGGATTACGAGCCAGAAGGCATCGTATGATTCAACGATGAGGAAGCAGAAGGAATTTCTTAAACCCCACAATGACGCTCTGGTAATCTCTATCCTTATGAATAAAATTCAAGTTAAGCGTGTTTTAATCGATCCAGGTAGCTTGGAAAATAGCATCCAATCGAGGGGTCGTGGAGCAGCTCGGCCTGCAAGATCAGATCGTACGTGCAGCTCGAGTCCTAAATGGTTTCAACATGGTCAGCGAAACAACTAAAGGTGAAGTCATTTTTCCAGTGAACGTAGCTGGAACAATACAAGAAATCAAATTCCATGTAATCGAGGGTGACATGAGGTACAACTCCTTGCTCGGGAGGCCCTGGATTCATAACATGAGGGCAATCCTTTTCGACTCTCCGCCAAATGTTGAAATTCCCAACGTCGGACTGGGTGAAAACGGTATATGGAAAGCAACATGTTGTTAAATAAATGTTCGCGGTCGATGAGGTAATACTGATATCAGCACCTCTCGACTACAAATGGATCGAAGGTCAAAAGAAAACAGGAGGCCAAATAGCAACCACAACCACCAGCCTCGACTCAATCGGAAAAGCAGGGAATAGAAGAAGAAGAAGAAGACGATTATTGGATCCCTCGATCCTTTATTATTCCCGAAGATTTCGACGCCACCAAATCAAAAGTCGAAGTGCTAGAATAGGTCATATTGATCGAGTATCTGCCCGAACGAAAGGTTTACCTGGGTACGGAGTTAACCCCCAAACTCAGGAAGAAACTCATCAAATTTCTTATTGATAACATGGATTGTTTTGCTTGGTCCCACTTAGATATGACAAGGATCCCACCATAGGTTACAACACATCGATTGAGTCTGGGCACGAAGTTCAGGCTAGTGAAACAAAAGAGAAGGCCCCAGTCCGAGGTAAAACATGTGTTCATCAATGACGAGGTAACTAAACTTCTCAAAATAGGATCCATTCGGGAATTAAAATATCCTGAATTGTTAGCAAATGTAGTTGTAGTCCCTAAAAAGGGGAACAAACTTAGGATGTGCGTAGATTATAAAGATTTAAACAAAACATGTCCCAAAGACTCTTTTCCTCTACCAAACATCGATCGCATGATCGATGCCACGGCCGGTCACGAGATCCTTAGTTTTCTCGATGCTTACTCCGGGTACAATCAAATTCAAATGAACTCGGAGGATCAGGAAAAGACTTGCCATTTGGACTAAAAAATGCTGGTGCTATCGGTCAACGCTTAGTAAACAAAATGTTCGAAGAACAAATATGTGAATCAATGGAGTTATATATTGACGATATGCTAGTTAAGTCCCTGCACGCAGAGGACCATTTGACACATTTCTAGGAAACCTTCAACAGATTAAGAAAATACAACACGAAGCTCAACTACGAAAAATGTGTGTTCGGGGTCGGTTCGGGCAAGTTCCTCGAGTTATGATGTCGAATCGAGGGATCGAAATCAACCCCGATAAAATCAAGGCAATCGAAGCATCACAGCCGTAGACAACGTCAAGGCCGTGCAAAGATTGACAGGACAGATAGTCGCCTTGGGACGGTTCATCTCGAAGTCGTCATATCGAAGTCATAGGTTCTTCTCACTACTCAAAAAGAAGAACAATTTCGCCTGGACCCCGGAATGCCAGCATGCGTTATAAGAATTAAAACGGTACCTCTCGAGTCCATCATTGCTTCATACTCTAAAAGCGGATGAACAACTCTACTTATACTCAGCGGTCTCGAAAGTCGCGGTACGTGGTGTCCTAGTCCGAGAAGAGCAAGGTACGCAATTTCCCCTTTATTACGTAAGCCGAACTCTAGGCGAGGCCGAAACACGGTACCCATACTTAGAAAAATTGGCACTTGCTCTAATAAGAGCTGCTAGGAAACTAAAACTGTATTGTTAGTGTCACCCAGTATGTGTGGTAACCACTTATCCCCTTCGTAATGTTTTACATAAGCTCGAACTATCGTGTTGATTGTCCAAATGGGCATATCAACCCCAAATGGCCATCAAGTCTAAAATTTTAGCAGACTTCGTGGCCGACTTCACGCTAGCCCTTGTACCCGAGGTCGATAAGGAACTTTTGTTAAAATCGGGTACATCGTGGACCCTTTTTACATATGGCGCTTCTAATGTGAAAGAGTCCGGACTAGGCATCGTTTTGAAGCCGCCCACGGGCAATACATTTAGGCAATCAATCAAAACTTCCAAATTGACTGACAATGGAGTCGAGTACGAGGCCATGATTGCAGGTCTCGAACTAACTAAAAGTTTGGGAGATGAGGTAATCGAGGCCAAATGCGACTCCCTACTGGTGGTAAACCAAGTCAACAGAACCTTCAAGGTTCGAGAGGATCAAATGCAAAGGTACGTGGATAAATTGCAGGTAACATTACATCGGTTTAAATAATGGACCTTGCAGCATGAACCTCGAGAGTAAAACAGCGAGGCTGATGCCCTTGCAAATTTGGGGTCATCGGTCGAAGATGATGAAATCCGCTCAAGGACAGTCGTACAACTTTCAAGGTCAGTAATCGAAGAAGGCCATGCCGAAATGAACTCCAAAAGCCTGGCTTGGGATTGGAGGAACAAATATATCGAGTATCTATAAAATGGAAATCTCCCATTAGACCTTAAAGAATCAAGGACTCTACGAGCAAAAGCTGCTCGATTCACATTGGGCGAAGATGGAACATTGTACAGACGAACGTTCGATGGACCATTGGCAGTATGCTTGGGACTAGGAGACACCGATTACTGATCGGATCCAACCCTGATCCGCTATAAAATGGCGAGGAGGGGTCGATGTAGCTTTTACCCGAAAGGTCGGGATCAGTTTTCACAAGGAGTTAGAATTGGTTGGGGATTGGACTTCTATCTAATCTAGTTATGTGTGTTGTCTTTAATTACACTTCTAACCACGAGTGGGTTGATTTTATTCTAATTGTATTGCTATTAGTGCTGAAAATAAACTAAGTACAGTATTTTTGTAAGGGTTTTCTCAATTGATAAAGGCACTAGGGAAGCGACTTACACATAGGCGAGTATCTAATGGGATCTATAATTTAGGACAAACTTGTTGTATCTGGGATCGTGATATAACCTCATACTTAATTACTCACCCTATACATCTCGGTAGTTTGGGTGACTTTGCCCGAATTGGCTTTCTCAAGCCTAATTGGGTGTTCAAACAGTGCAAGTGAAATTGGCTCAAGTCGGGTATTACTATCTCTAGGTTTAACCCTTTAATTGGGTCTATCAATCTCTTGAATTCACCCCAATTCCTTGTTAGTCTATTTTACCTAGACTTGGGCCCTCTTTCTCAAGAAAAGCCCTAGTCAAATAGGCACGAATCAGTGTTTGCAACCACCAATTCAACAGATAAATCACGAAACAAGCTAAATATCACTAGCCCATAAACAAATAAGCCCTAAAATGGAAGACCCATTAAATACCCACACTAGTGTTGAGTCACAACCCTAGATAATGGGTCTAGCTACTCATAATTAAGGTAGAAATAAAAGATAGAGATGCGATATAAGCCATAAATGTTAATTACAAGAACAAAATCTAAAGTTAGAGGCTAAAACTACTCTAAAATTACTCAAAGTGGAAAAGTGTTGTTGTTCACGAGCTCCCTAATACAAAAGATGACCAAAAAATGTGAAAAGGAACTATTTATACACAACTAAAATTACTGGACAAAAATGCCCTTGCGGAGGTTTTGTTGTCAACGAAATAATGGGCGCCTTAGCTAATGGACTTTTGCGGCCGCGTAATAACGAGCGCGGACCGCATTTTTTCAGATTTGGACTTGGGCTGGGCTGGATTTTGCGGACAGCGTAAAAGCTACCGCGTCCGCGTGATCTTTATTCGCGGCCGCGTAAAATGTTTGCAAAATGCGTTCCTTCATTTTGGCTCTATTGCAGACTCTCTGAACATTGATTTCACTCTCGGCGGACTTCTTATCGCCTCAGCGTTTAGGTGGCTTTGCGGCCGCGTAAAATAGACGTTGACCGCATTCTATGCTTGGCCCAAGGTTGCTAGTTCTCTAATTCTCAACTTCCGCTCTCAGCGCAATTATGCTCGCGGCCGCGCTTTTGTGACTCGGTCAGCGGTCCATACCGAGTCTAATTTTATCTCTATGAACCTTACTTTCGCGGCAACCCTCAGTAATTCGCCTCCGTGGAGGAACTTGCGATGTAGCGTAAAAGTGGCGCTGACAATGCTCCAGCAAGGTTTAGGACTTGTGCAATTTTGGATCCTTTATGAGTTCGTTTTGGCTTCTTTGCCTCATTTTGACCAAAATATGCAAGTAAGCACCTTAAGTTAGTTTTCTGGAATACCTTAACGTATTTTTGCCCCCAAACCTAAGCAAAAGAGAGTAAATAGTAGGTTAAAATCCCTGGTTATCAATTACGTCTTACGAGAAGTTCACGGGGGTACTTGCGGGAACCACTCTGGTGCCGAATCACTAGTTCACAAAGTCATCAGAGCAGGATACTATTGAGCCAATATGGAGAAAGACACTGAAGAATTCGTTCAAAAATGTGATAAGTGCCAAAGGTATGCACCGACGATCCACCAACCTGGAAAGCAACTTTATTCAGTCTTATCCCCATGGCCATTCATGAAATGAGGAATGGATATCATCGGCCCTCTGCCATCGGCCCCAGGTAAAGCTAAATTCATTTTATTTATGACTGACTATTTCTCTAAGTGGGTTGAAGCATAGGCCTTCGAGAAAGTAAGAGAAAAAGAAGTTGTAGACTTCATCTGGGATCACATCATATGCTGATTAAGGATACCTGCCGAAATCGTATGTGACAATGGAAAACAATTCATCGGCAGCAAAATAACAAAATTTCTCGAAGATCACAGAATAAAAAGAATCCTATCAAAATTGTATCATCCTAGTGGGAACGGACAAGCCGAATCAACAAACAAGACCATCATTCAGAATCTAAAGAAAAGGTTGAACAACGCCAAGGGAAAATGGAGAGAAATTTTACCCGAAGTCCTCTGGGCATATCGAACAACATCAAAATCCAACACGAAGGCAACACCGTTCTCCTTAGTATATGGCACCGAAGCCTTGATCCCGGTCGAAGTCGGGGAATCCAGCGCCAGGTTTCGGTACGCAATGGAATAGTCAAATCACGAGGCCATGAATACGAGCCTTGAGCTACTAGATGAAAGACGGGAAGCCGCCCTCGTCCAAATGGTCGCACAAAAACAACGCATGAAAAGTTATTATAATCGAAGGACCAACCTTCGTCATTTTTGAACCGGGGACTTAGTTATAAGAAAAGTCACCCTCAATACTCGAGACCCTAATGAAGGAAATCCCGGCCCAAATTGGGAAGGATCGTATCAGATCTTCAACATCGTCGGAAAGGGATCCTACAAGCTTGGCACGATAAACGGCGAACAACTGCCAAATAATTATAATATATTACTCCTCAAACGATATTATTGTTGAGGTATGACCTTCACCTTGTTCATTTACATTTTACACTAACTTATTTTCAAGTGTTCGAGCGAAGGCATCGAAGTTCTCTCCAATCAGGAAGATATTAGATCTTAAAGCACGCGTTGCACTCTTTTTCCCTTCGACCTGCGGCAAGGTTTTTAACAAGGCAATCATCGTTCGTGCTAACTTAGAGTATCCGAGGCTTCTTTACAATCAATCTCGAATACTGGGTGGCACCACCCTCGGATGTTATGTTTTCAAGGAAAATATTTCATGTCAACAGGGTCTCGATAGGCAAATTTTGTAAAGGACCAAATGGTCGAATGAACCGTGTCTGTGTAGATTACTCGAACCCTAGTGGAAAACATGTATGCATATATGAACTATTGAAATAAGTACTTTTCCTTACCATATGTCCCATGCCTTAATGAAATTTCTACTTTACAAGTTTCATTCTTATGTTTTTTTGTTGTGAAAACTAGCTCAAGGGCCGAGTGAAACTAAATTTTGAACGATCAACCTCGTACTCGGGGGCTGCCGTTAAAAGTTCGAACTATTAAACTTCGAGACCATAAGACCTCAAAGAGGCAATCCTCGATTTTATAGGCTAAGGCCACCCTACTCGGGGACTAACACTTTGAACTTGTTCAAAGTATTATTGGGAAAATAAGCCTAAGAGGCAAATCCCAAGGCTATGGCCGAGCTAACGCGGCTCGGAGACGTTCGAATTTCGCAATGAAAATAGGCCTTCGAATCCTTTCGTAAATCGGTTAAAAAAGGCTACCCTCGGCAAAATAATCAAGGGACTTCAATAATATCGGCCCTCGAAAAACCTTAAGAGGTATCGAACTGTTTAATACAAACTTGTGCTAAGGCATAAAAAGCAAAGGGTTTCGACAATATTGGATCCTGAAAAAACCCAACGGGTACAAACTTACTTCATGCTAAGTCATAACAAATTCCTATATGATTAAAAAATTTAAGCCGAAAAGGGAAAAAAGCCATTCTTCTGAGGCCATATCGGCCCGATTCAAGAGCCTAAAGGCCATTATATTTTTGAGTTTGAGAGTCCATTCTCACTCAACTCAAACCTAAGGATTTTACTACTTCGAAGTTCGAGCAAGAGCTCACTCGACTACAAAGGCAGTACTAGTTTGGTTCGACAAGTCGCCTAAAATCCGAAGTTACAAACATATTGTTCACAATACGTGAAGTATATCAAAATTTTACAAGGCACAAAGCAGATTGAAATTTTCACAAGTCAAAAATTAAGACGAAATTCAAAAAAGAAAGATTTTTATATACGAATGAAGATATTTACAAAGGACTAACTAGGGTCCTGTACAAAAAAGAAAAGAAAAATACAAATGTCCTTGCTATGTTCGGAAGTGACTCCCTCATCGGGGGAAAATTCTTCCTTTGGTCCCTCATAATTATCAGACCCACTCTTGCTGGCGTCGTCATCGTCGTTAAAAGAGGCCAGTTGCCTAGCATCAACTTCATGATCTTTCGCCTTTGCGATATCTTCGGAAAAGGTCGAAACATCGGGCGTGGAATCTCCACGAGAGTCTCTCTCCGGGATTGGCATTTGGCAAGCTCGACAATCCATTATGCTCGATTGGCAGCCTCCGTCAGTTGTGCTTGAGCAACTTCGGCATCGGCCAAGTATATGGCCATCGTCTTATCAGCCTCAGCCTTTGCTTTTTCGGCCTCAACTTGGGCTTTTGCAAGTTCTGAAGCTAGTTGAGCTTCAAGATCTTCAATCTTCTTGGCTTGAGCTAAGCACTTTTCCCTTGCACTTCGAAGTTGGGCTTCGATCGATGACAACTGGGCCAAGACATTCTCTTTCTCAGCAGCAAGGCGATCCATGCCTTCCTTCCACTTATAGGAGTATGATTTCACTCGATCGACCTCCTCCCGGAATAGCTCGATCCTCTCGATATTTGGTGATCACGCCCAACTATGACTTATAAAAAGGACAAAGCGGTCGTTGCAAAGTTTACAAGTCCGGAGTTGAATCCCACAAAGAACTTAGGCTTAGCTACAGTTGTTCACTATCACCAAGAATACAAGCTTGAACAATTCTTAACTTATAGATGTTAATATTATTGTGTTTAACTAACTAACTAACAAATTAAAATAATAAATTAACACTAAAAGATACTACAAGTTGGAGAAAAGATTAAGAATGTCTAGAGTTATGATTTTTCCAATTGTCGGAATCCTTCCCGCTATGTCTTCTATAATTTCTCCCAAGTATTCTCTACCGATCATGAGCGCTCTGCGTGATATAATTCTCTTACGAGTAATTACGACAATTTACTAGACATACTCTCCCGAGTTACGCTAGCTGACTTTAATTATAGCTCACTTAGATTGCACCCAAGGTTTCGTTATCCCTAATCCCACCTTTAAACCCTCGGTTATTGATTCCTCATATACTTTGGGAGTGTGTTGTTCAAAAACTACCTAAATATGCACTCTCTCCCGAGTAATACACACTAACTATACACAGTCGATTGACAGCTCTTCAACCAACCACAATATAAACGTAGTTGAACAAGTAGAGAAATTCAACGACTCAATTATATAAAAACATAACAAGAATTTATCCTACAAAAGGTTCAATCAAAACCCTAGATAAAAAATTAGCTATTCATAAAAGTATGTAAAAATACAATACTAAAAGTCATAACAAACAATGAAGAATAGGAAGAGTAAGGAAAAACTCGTAGAAGAATTCTCCGCCTTGCTCCTATTGTGTCTCAGCCTCCTTAGGTCGAGTCTCTGTAATATGTCCAATTTGCTCAAAATACCGTTTTTCCATGTATATATACCAATTAGGGTCGGTCCCAAACAATTATACCTTCTTCTACGCGAAAAAGGATGATTTTCCAGGTCTAGACTAGCGCGGCCGCGCATATCGAAAAGTTTCTGCCCCAATCCGCGTCAGGTCCGCGTTCGCGGTTTCGACCGCATTGTTTGCCCCGTTTCGTTTAGAATTTGGAAAAGCGTAAAACATAACAATTGTATCCCTTTAAGTTATATTTCCAACCATATATTATATATCCCAAATGGAGTTTGGAGAAAAAAGTTATGTCCATTTTACTAAACAGTGCGCAATATGCCTATTCGAGTCTTCGTTTGTTCTTAACTATCAAATTTGACCCATGAACACGATCCCGACTTAATTACTTGGGATTTTACTCAGACTTCAAAGCTCCAAATTACTTGAATTCATTCCATGACATCTATATAGCTCAGAATCACTCCTACAAGGCATAAAACACACAATTATTACAAAATACTAGCGATTAAAGCACAAACTCAATTAAAGTGCAGTAAATTAGAGTGTAATAAGCGACTAAAATACGTAATTATATCCTATCATCATTTGGATACAGCTGAGATACTGAAATTTTAGCCTCCATTCCCGAGTCAAGCCCATGGGTTTTCAAAAGTATCATTACATGCTCATCCACCTCGGTTTGCTCCTTATGAGCTTTAGCCAAGTCAGCTCGGAGGTCCTTTATCTCCTCGTCCTTTTGCCCACAGTGAAGCTTGAGAGCATTCCTATCCTCTGAAAGCTTTTGAAGATAAGCCTCGCACTGGCTTAATTCAGCTCGGGATTTAGAGAAAGACTGCATAAAAAAGGAAAGAAGTTAGACAGAAAAAAGAAAAAAAAAGGAAAACTACACTAATAAAAGAGTTTAAACTTACTTAGTTCAAGAAACGTTGGGCATCTTCAAAGAGGTTGGTTGAATCATTGAGATCGGAGGCATCCTCGACCCCGGTAAAACAGTCCCGACAAGGATCCTCTTCACCGGGGACTCCTCCTACTTCAAGAGTCCCCAAATCCTGAGCATTCCATATAGCCTCTTCGGAGTAGGCATGAAGGGATGGCGAGTGACCTGCTGTCATTTCCCCAAGTGAATCACTCGGGCGACTCTTTTTGACTTGAGGGGTCTCGAGACCATCCCCTTCGGGTATACTCGCCATTGGACGAGAAGCAGTTTCTACCTCGGAAGATTCAGGGACTTTGCCCGAATCCTTCTTCAAAGCCTCCTCAACACAAGGCAAGGCCTCATCTACCACCACCAATTTAGTGGCCTTGGAGGTATCGGCGAACTTCCTCACTCGGGTCACCAGCACCGAGTCACCGTCTTCATCTTCTTCCTCTTCCTCCCTTAGTTCCCTAACTACGTGAGAAGAAAGGACAACAACCTCCATCCTCGACTTGCTATCGAGCTCTTTTTCTTTTTTGGTTTAGGGTCCTCAGATGTTGAGGCCCTTTTTCTCTTATTATCCTTCACCGACTTCGGAGCCGGAGCCGAAGCCTCCTCCTCACTAGACGGAGGCCTTAGGGTCGCATATTTGCTAAAGCCTGCACAAGAAAAGGTTAAGTAAGTGAAAAGAAATACCGCCATTGCATCGGATATGTGAAAAAGGAAGCTTACCGTGGTTCTTTGCTTCCCATCAACCTTTTTCCAAGTCGCGCCAATAGCGCTCAGTATGAGAAGAAGTCGAGCCAGCTTTCGGACCCAACTATCGAGGTCAGGGATCGCCCGAGGCATCCAAACAACCGTTGCATGACGAAAGAAGATATTAAATAAAGCAGAAAATGAAACACAATATGGAAATTAACAAGTAAAGTGTTACTTACGCTTCAGGTTCCATTTCTAAAAAAATGGCATTTTCTTCTTCGGGATGAGATCGCAAGTCCTCACCCGAACAAATCGACCCATCCACCCTCGGTCTTTTTCATCGTCGATGCTCGGGAATAATGCCTTGGTCGCTCGACGTTGCAGTTTGATCAACCCTCGAAAGATGCGAGAGCTGTATAACCTGATGAGGTGATCGAGGATGAACGACAGCCCCTCGGCCTTGTTGGTGAAGAACTGGAACATGATCACTATGCGCCAAAAGGAGGGGTGTATTTGGCCCAAAGTCACCTAATATTGACGGCAAAAGTCAATGATGACGGTATCGAGGGAGCGCAATATGAAAGGGTAAGTGTAAACACTTAGGTACCTTTCCACATGAGTGGTAATGCTCTCTTCAGGAGAGGGTATCTCTATCAATTTGTCTCCTCAATTGCAATCCCTCTTGATTTTCTCGAGATACCTCATGGTTATCGAGCAGATGTACCTCGATACCTGCTTACATCGACCAGGGACCGATGGAGGTTTCTTGATTTTGAAGTCGAATTTAAGAACACACGGGTCGTGAACACACTCTTCAGGGAGCGGATCCACCGGCGTTTTATCGCCGGCCGACCGTGAAAAAGAAGAGGAGCTTTTCCCTTTTGTGGAACCGTTTTGGATGTTTCCGTCATTGTATGGGTTAAAGAAAGAGGAAGATAGTAAGGTATGCTGGTTTGAGACTAGCGGTAAAAACCTAAGGAGTAATGAAAGAGAAGAACTTGAGAGAGATAAAAGCTTAGAAGAGCAAATGAAGGTGAATGTAAAGTTTGATTCAATGAGAAGGAAGCCTATTTATGGACTTACGGTGACGGTTCAACGACACTAGTGGCCGACTGCCAACTGACGCTCATTAATGGTTTGGGGAACTATACCGACGAAACGTTTAAGTCACTTCCATCGCTTACCTCACGGGGATGATACCATTGTTTATCGAGATCAAATAAATCAGAGGCTCAACTCGAATCTTATCATTATATTCCAAGAAACGAGGGGACTATCTATATGCCGTAGAAATCGGGGCCACCCGATTTTACTATTCGATCGAGACTGGGATGTTGCGTCGAAGAGCTGAGGCATTGAGTTCGAGATCGAAGTCTCTTCCTAGATCGAGGTCGGTTCAAATTGAAGCCTAGGGAGTTAGATTCCGAGCAACATCGGGATAACTTAGTAACGAAAAACCGAGATATTCGTGATTAGTTGAAGATTGTGACGTGAATCTCGGAACGAATCAAATCAGAAGCGGTTAATTAACTGATTATACGATTTTCTTCTGTAATTAGGGTTATACCATAAGTAGAATTTTTCTACTATATAAAGAGGGGTCCTGATCATTTGTAAGCATTATTATCTACTGAGAAAAAAATCAATTCAACTCTTTCTTTCTTACTTGTGCCATTGTTCATCATTTTTATTCCTTTTTTTGCCGTTTTTACACTTATCAATTCGAGGGTATCTTAACTCGAGGATGAAGCTCTATCTGCACACTGGTTTGATTTATTTACAGTTTAATTCTGTCATTTATTTTCGTATTTATCAATTGGTATTTGGTGAAATCACATATCCTTAAAAGCATGATATAAGTTTAATTGTTATCCAAATTTTAGGGTAGACATGACCTATGAGCGATAGGGAACCAAATCCCGCTTCCAATATTTTATGAATATTTTTGAGCATTTCTTTTTAGTTTTTACTATACTTTTGGAGCAATTGTTAGAATAAAATTATTCCACATCGAATAATTTAGGGGTAATTTTTGGGCTATTTCCCCCTTTTTATAGTGAGTATGAAAGTACAAATAATATAAATTGTTAGTGCAATAAAAAGTCAATCCAGAATTCAGTAAATCTTTATTCTTTCTCTTACGTCTTAAAAAAAAATAAAAAAGAGGAAAAAACTTTCCCTGGTTTCCCTTCCTCTTTCTTCTTTGTTTTTCACTCTTACTGCGCGCTGCATCTTCTTAGCTCACAATTAATCTAAAATTAGCATCTTTCGTTCCTTTGAACAGCAATTTGTTTAATGGAAATGAGTAGGATAGCATACTGAACAGCAATTTGTTGGCTGGTGATGATCATAATATGGTGCATAAATGTACTTCACTTTTCAGAAGACTGCACTTTCTCGCCCCCAATTCTTCCTCTACTGCTGCTGTTATTGGTAATAATGCCTTTTTCCATTTCTTTGATTTCTTATTCAAAATTTTACTGCAAGTTTTTTCACTATTAAGTCAAATGTTTTCTGGAAAATGTCTTATTTTCTAGTTTCTGGTTGGGTATAAAGTACTCCCTCCTGTCCAAATTAAGTTATTTTTTGTGGTCCAAAATAAGTTATTTTTTCATATTTGAAGAAGGAATCAATTATTTTTTTCCTACATTGCACATGGAGTAAATAGTGTTGGAGTATGTGTTATAAGTTTTTATGTAAGATAGTAAAGGTTAATATGGTCAATTTCATTGCTAATTAATGCTAAAAAGGTGAATTTCTTAATCCATCCAAAAAAATCACTTGTTTTGGACCGGAGGGAGTAGGTGATATATGGTAATCATACATGATGGAGGATTGGGGGCATAGGTATATGATATGTATATTGTTTGGGGCTAAAGATTGAAATCAGTGTCTAGGTGTTTGTTGAGGCAAGTAATATGGATAAAAGTTGGATATTTGGAAAGGAAATGACTTTGCCCGTTGCTGAAAGAAATCATTTTTTACCTTTTGGCTGAATTACCAAACAATTGTAAATAATCTTTTCATGAAAAACATTTTCTTACCGCTATACCAGACACACCTATATGTCTTTTCTTTTATTAATTTTTTATATTAATTTATAGAAGTGAAGCACAATTATGTTTCCTGGGTGCTGGAATTGTAAGGAAAATTCATCTGTTTTTAATACTTGGTTAAATGTGACAGGGAGGCCTGTTGTAAGATTTCTTGGTGATTCACTTTATTCTACTGTTAATCAAGTTGGCTGTCGCAGTCGCTACGAGAAGATTGGCAAAGTAAAACTAGCTCAAGACCTAGCAGGTTTGGTTCAAGAATGTTCGAACATGGAGAAGAAGAATAATCCTAAAGTATCTAAGAACTTGGTGCCTATGCTTGAGAAGTCAATTGATGTCGAGGATAAGAAAAATGGAGTGTCATTGGCGCAGAACTTAGCCAGCTTGGTGGAAGAGTCTTATAATCTTGATGAAAGTAAACCCGTGAATCGGGTGGAACATAAAAGATTACTTGAACTACGCATAAAAAAGAGAGTTAAGGAACAGTATGTAAATGGGAAGTTTCAGAACCTCATAAAGAATGTGATTGCCAATCCAAAAACACTTTGTGATGCTTTTGATAGTATACGGTTGAGTTCCAATGTTGATCTAGCATCAGATATTGAGAATTTTCCCTTTGAAGCCATGGCTGAAGAGCTTTCATGTGGGAATTTTGATGTTAGTGCTAACACATATTTAATCTCAACAAGGGGCTCAAAGAAAGAAGTCCTTGTTTTTCCAAATGTTAAACTCAAAGTTGTTGAGGAAGCAATCAGAATAGTATTAGAAGTTATCTACCGACCTCACTTTTCGAAGATATCACATGGTTGCCGCAGTGGAAGGAGCCATTTATCTGCTCTTAAATACATTCGCAAAGAGATAATTAATCCCAAGTGGTGGTTCACCTTGCCAGTTTGCAAAAAGCTTGACGATCGTATCCTAGCTAAGCTCTTTTCAGTCATGGAAGACAAGATAGACGATCCTTTACTATATGCGATACTGTGTAGTATGTTTGACTGTGGGGTGTTGAATTTGGAATTTGGTGGTTTTCCAAAAGGACATGGTCTCCCGCAAGAAGGAGTGTTGTCTCCAATTTTAATCAACATATATCTTGACCTCTTTGACCATGAAATGTACAGGTTGTCAATGAGATATGAAGCTATTGGTAAAGGATCAAGCGCTGAAGGTCTGGCCAACTCCATGCTACGCAGTTGGTTTAGGAGACAGATATCTGGTAATGGTTCTCAAGAATGCAATGATACTGGCAACTCTGGAATGAGGGTGCATTGTTGCCGCTTCATGGATGAGATTCTTATTGCCATCTCTGGCCCCAAAGAGGCGGCTGTTGCCATCAAATCTGAAACTGAAAATTACTTTAAGAATTCTCTTCATTTAGATTTTGAAAATGAAATAGATGTTTTTCCATGTGATGGGCCTACTGGCATTCGCTTTTTGGGCAGCGTAGTTAAAAGAAGCCTGAAAGAGAGTCCAGCTGTAAAGGCTGTTCACAAATTGAAGGAAAAGGTAAAATTATTTGCTTTGCAGAAAGAGCACTCGTGGGATATCGGGACAGCAAGAGTTGGCAAAAAATGGCTGGCTCATGGGCTGAAGAAGGTAAAAGAATCAGAGATTAAGCATCTCTCTGATGATAGCTCCCTTTTGAGCCAAATCTCGTGTTTTAGAAAAGATGGGATGGAAACTGATCATTGGTACAAAGTCTTGCTAAAAGTTTGGATGCAAAATAAAAATGTTAAATGCGAAAAGAATGAGGATGTTATCTTATCTAAGCATATTGCCGAACCAGCTCTTCCTCAAGATTTAAGAGATTCGTACTATGAGTTTCAGAAGCGTGTTCAGGAATATATATCTTCTGAGACAGCTTCAACTCTTGAACTGTTGCCAAACTCCAACTCTTCAACACTAGTGACACAGATCCTAGCTCCAATCAGCATCATAAAGAAGCGTCTTTTTCGATATGGATTGACAAACTCTGAAGGATATCCCCGGCCATGTCATCTGCTAGTTTTTTGGGACGACAATGAAATTATTGACTGGTATTCAGGTTTAATATGCCGGTGGCTGAGATGGTATGCTGAGTGTGACAACTTTAATGAGGTAAAGCTCATTGTTTGCAATCAACTAAGGATGTCTTGCATCAGAACTCTGGCAATAAAGTATAGGATACATGAGACTGAAATAGAGAAGAAATTTGATTTTGAATTAAGCAGAATTCCTGCAACTGAAGATATTGAGCTTGAGATAACCAGTGAAGCAACAAATTCTGAAGCTTTTGATGATGATGCCTTAATGTACGGAATAACATACAGTGGAATATGTTTATTTTCTTTAGCAAGAATGGTGAGTCAGTCGCGTCCTTGCAACTGCTTTGTTATAGGATGCATGGCTGCAGCTCCTCGTGTGTACACTCTTCACGTAATGGAAAGACAAAGGTTCCCTGGTTGGAAGACTGGATTTTCTAGTTGTATCCATCCCAGTTTACATAGAAGGCGACTTGGGTTGTGTAAACATCATCTGAAGGATCTTCTTCTCGGACACATTTCGCTTCAATCTATTAATTTCGGTGCTTGGAGATGAAAGAACCTCCCCTGCTGCGAAGTGATAAATATTCTGGGTAGATGGATTGGAGAAGACAGAAAGATGGAGAAAGCATGTAATCTTTTTGATACTCTGGTTTTGTGGTCTATCTCTGATTGAGGTAATCCATCATTATCATGGGAGAACCCTGAGGGGTAGCTCAGCTGGTAAAGGCCTGAGGACAAAGTCCTTCAGGTCGCCAGTTCGAGCCCCAGCAGGGCCACTGGAGGCATTACAAACCGGCCGCGTCTCCAGGGCCCCGTGGAACTAACCGTGCATCCGCCTTGAAACAGCGGGACCCGGTGGGTATAGCTAGTCGGGTTCGCAAAGCGATGCTCGGAAACCACGGAAAAAAAAAATCATTATCATGGGAGTCAGTAATGTTTTGACTTCGGAAATGTCCAAATCATGATATTCAAATTTGCTGTGGCAAATCATGCTAAAAGCTCAAAGTTTCTTAGGTAGCTGCTTTGAAGATTCCATGAATGTTGTACGCGGTCTGATACTGGAAAAGTGAGAAAGCTTAAAGAAACTTATGTTAAGGTAAATTTAATTGTATCCACACCCTGAAAGCCGAGTTAAGTTTATTTTCATGCCCAGCATAGGTAGTTATATTATTTTCTTGTGTTTCACTTAACAGATCTGTATTTTCTGGAACTTTCACTGACCAGGATATTCTGGAAAATTGTGAGAAATGTATATTTGGCAAAAGAAATCTTGACATTTTCAATTACAATTTGTTTCAGCATAGGTAATTAGAATTCATTTAAAAGCTGTATTATTGCAAGATAAAATTTTCCGTTTTGGTTTTGGTTCCTTTTTGGGTAACTTCCAATTCAATATAAATCAAACAAAGATCTTTCTGCAACTTTTGTTTTGAAATGTGTGATACAAGTCTAACCTTATGCTCTGATGTGGAGGAATTTGGGAAAGCTTTTATTATTATTACTTTTTGTGATAAAGGAATTTGGGGGAGTTAAGATTGTTGACCAAAAACATTCCCCTTACACCCGGGCTCTGTCCTCCATAGCACTTTCCACTTTTTCCAATCTGCCGGTGGAAAGACTGCAATGTGATAGTGGTTTTCTGACTTAGAAATCTTCTCTTATAGGTCATACATCTTGATATAGGTCATACATCTTGATAGGACGGTGTAATCTTACTTTAAAATGGAAGACTCACGGAATGCTTCTAAAAATTAACAATCAAAAAAAGGAATGCTTCTAACAATTGTGATTCTCCGGTTGTAAGGAGAAGGAACTTAAGTACTAAGAGCATTTCTATTTATGATTTGGGTAATTGCTTAAAGTGATATGATAGATGACACTAATCCAATTTTGACGACGACAACAACAACAATCCATTGGATCTCACAAGTAGGGTCTAGGGAGGGTAATGTGTACGTAGACCTTACCCCTACCTATGAAAGTAGAGAGTCTTGTTTTTGAAAGACCCTCGGCTCAAGAACGTTAAAAATGGAGTAATAGAGACTAGCAACAACAATGTAATAAGATAGGGTTTTTGATGCTATTTTCCAAGTTGTTGGGAAGATCAATATTATAGCAGAAGACTTGGTATGTCTAAGGACAGTATACATCAGATTTTCTCTCTGAAATCTCTCATTTTGCCTTGATGTGTGTTTTAATGGCTCCTATCGATCAAAAAGAAATGTCTACTATAAAAAAAGCTCTCTCTTGGGAAACGTGAAAATTCTTCTCTCTCTTTACTTTTCTCCGATGGCCATCTCCGGTGATCTCCACTTCTAACTATGGCCAAGAAACTTCTCTTTGATTCAGAAGAGAAACCTTTTGAGTTCATAGACATTAGCGAAAAAGCTAACCGGTGGTTTCTTCTTATAGAGAAAAGCAGACGCTTTACAAGCAGGCTAAAGATTGATGAAGCGAATCTCAGATGGGTCTGTGAGCAACTTCAGCAAGCCTCACTGGGGACATGTGACCTTTGTAGAAGATGGGGAAGAAATATCCAAGCGTATGTGTACAGGGTATATCAGAATTTCAATTGCTATGGGAGGTTCGTGAGGATTGAGGCATGACTGGGTGCTAAAAAGTCTTCCATTATTATCCCGGAATCTGGGTAAAACTCCGGTTGGAGAGAAATTGCAAGGAAAATACTGCACTTTCTGGGTAAACCAAATTTCTCCCAACATTTCACCACACAGGAGATTTCGTATATGGCAGCAACCAATATCTCAGGTTGGAAGGAGCCAGAGGAGCACGCAGCTGAAGTGATAGGGAATATGGTCAAAGTTAAAATGTTTAACGGCAACAACAGTCCGAATTTTCTGTCAAGATGTTTGGTTGGAACCCTCAATGACCCTTACAGCTCTAGCCCTAAATCAGAGGTTATCCAAACCTGGTTTATCAACAGATGGAAAGTAACTGCTGGAATTAGAGTCTCACAGATTGCTCACAACCAGTATTTGTTTATTCTTTCATCCCAACAAGAAGCCACGAGAGTCAAAGCAGGGGAATGGTTTAGGAATGGGAGAAGACCATCCCTTCAATGGTGGTCTCCAGTTTCTTGCACAAAAATGGCTCATCAGAGGTAGGAACACACATGGGTGAGAGCCTTCGGTGTTCCTCAACACACATGGTCAGAAAGCATTTTCCGATCCATCGGTGATCTTTGTGGCGGTTTTGTGGGAACTTATGTCGATACTAAGGAAAAATCCAACATTTTATGGGCAAGAATCTGTGTTAAACCTTCTTTATCGGAAATTCCGGCAACAATGATAGTGGAGATAGAAGATTGGCACTTCAAAACCAACATATTACCAGATGAGTACACACAAATTGTTGATAAGAAGGTCACCGGGAAGGTTACTCCGAGGGAGTTGCAGCGATGTTCCTCGAATTTTTCAATCCTATAGCTGTCGCTTCAACATATACGCACGTGGTTTCTCACGTGGGAAGCAAACCAATTTCAAATTTTAAAAAAGCCCAAGAAACTAGGGTTGGACCCAACTCGACCCAGCAAAATAAAAAAAATAGGAGACAATATCAGCTGGGCCTTCGGGCACAAAGGCTATGGATAAGATATATTATTTTACAGGCCCAAAACCAAAAGAAATTAAAAGGGGTAAACGGAATGGGGGACAACACAAGCAATACTGGAGAGTTAAAGGCCCAATAGCAATATCCCCTTCTAATACTATTTCGATTACTGCCAAGCATCAGAATATTGGGCCTCTTCCAACTGGAGCCACCATGGAGCAACCTATTGAAGTAGACTCTAATTCAACTTCCTCTTTTACGCATGTCAAGACAGATTGCAGAGCTACATCCACCATCGGTAAGTGATTCAGACTCAGAGTTCTCTGCTCACACTATCAACAACTATCTTTCTCTTCCCTGGTACGATTCTGGAGATCAGATGGTGCAAAACCCTACAGTTGTAGAAACATCAAAGTGGACCAAGTTAGTATTGGGGAATGCATGCAAGGCATTTGGGGTTAATGCAGTTGGGTTTGAACATGAATTACTGGGTATGATTCTAAGAATGGAGAGAGGAGACAACATCAATTGCAAACAAAGAAGGGGAAACTAACAGATGGGGAGAAAAAATCAAAAAAGAAAGGAGAGAATGAAGCTAAAAGATTGGTGTGTCTAGTGAATTATGACGGGGGGAAGGAGAAGGCAAGGGGAAGGAAATACCATTCCTTTTCTGGATGAAAGTCAAAATAATAAGCTGGAACATCAGGGGTTTGAACGACCAAGAGAATAGGGATATTGTGAAGTCCTTAACAGGAAAATGGAAACCAGATATACTCTGCTTACAAGAAACAAAAATTGATGAATGGAATGAGCAACTTTCAAGACAAATTTGGGGCTCTAGATGGGTTGGATGGGCAAAACTCAAGGCTAGTGGTACGAGAGGCGGTATAATAATATTGTGGGACAAGAGACAATGGAATTGCATTGAAGTTCAACACGGGTCTTACTCTATCTCATGCTTATTTGATAACACGAATCTGGAGAGGGAAATCCTTTGGCATGAACTTGGGGCTGTCAGAGGAATATGGGATGTTCAATGGGTAATTGGTGGTGACTTCAATGTCTGTAGGTTTGAAAGTGAAAGACACAATTGTGTGAGAAGATCCAGGGCAATGAAGTAATTCTCAGATGTAATCAATGACTTATGCTTAGTAGATCTACCACTCCAAGGGGCGCATTTCACATGGACTAGAGGGGAGGAAAGCATCCAAGCCTCGAGAATAGACAAATTTTTGATCTCCTCTGAGTGGAATGACATTTTCAATAATGTCAAGCAACTTGCTCTTCCAAAGGTCATCTCTGACCACATTCCTATCCTACTGGAAAGTGGAAATTGGGGCACTAATCCGTCGTACTTTAAATTTGAAAACATGTGGCTAGGTATTGATGGATTCTTGGATAGAGTGAAGGCATGGTGGAAAAGCTATGTAGTAAATGGCAGTCCAGACTTCCCTTTCACTCAGAAATTGAAGCTTCTCAAGAAAGATATTACTACTTGGAATAGGGAGGAACTGGGGAAGTTAGATGCAAAAAAGAACAAAATTTTGGAGGACCTATTCTTTCTACAACAGATCACTGAAGGGAGACCCCAATCCTTGGAAGAGAAACAAAAATTCTCAAGGCTGCAATAGGAGATGCAACAAATAGCCAAAGCAGAAGAAGTATCATGAAGACAAAAGTCTAGGTGCCTATGGCTCAAAGAGGGAGATAAGAACACCAAATTATTCCACAAAGTTGCAAACTCTAACAGAAGATCAAATTGCATTGACAAGTTGAAAGTGGGAAGTGACATTACATTATTGAAGATAAAGACTTAACCAAGAGTGAAATCCTAGGCTTTAACCATCAACTGTACACATAAAATGAGACTTGGAGGCCAAAAACAGGACTGGATGATGTAGCATCAATCACAGAGGAGGAAAAGAAGTGGTCTAAAAGACCTTTTGAGGAGTCTAAGGTACTGGAAGCAATCACTGGAAATGCTCCAGACAAAGCTCCAGGTCTAGACGGGTATACTATGGCATTCTATCAAAAAACATGGGACGTGATCAAACAGGACCTTATGAGTTCTATCCAACATTTCCACCAAACCGGACAGATGGTAAGATCATGTAACACATTATTCATAGCCCTAATCCCTAAAAAGAAAAGGGCTGTGGAACTGAGAGATTATAGACGAATCAGTATAATTGTAAGTGTCTACAATTTTATTTCCAAGATCCTAACAGAAAAGTTGAAGGGTGATAGGAAAGTTGGTATCGGGACACCAGAATGCTTTCATAAAATCAAGACAGATCACCGATGCAACATTGTTAGCCAATAAGGTTCTGGATTGGAAGTTGAAATCAGGGAAACCTGGTCTTCTGTTCTAATTGGATATTGAAAAAGCCTTCGATCAACTAAATTGGTCATATCCCAACACTGTTCTAACAAAAATGGGGTTTGGAGAAGTCTGGATTAGGCGGATCAAATTTTGTATTACCACAGTTAAATACTCTATTTTGATCAATGATGGGCCTGTTGGTTTGGTTTCTTTTCTCCTCAGAAAGGTCTCAGACAAGGTGATCCTCTCTATCTATTTTTGTTTATCCTAGCTATGGAGGGGTTCAACAAAATGATTGACAAAGCAAATCAGCTATACTGGATGGAAGGATTTAGGGTGGGGAATGATGCACATAACTCAGTCTTAGTCTCACATCTTCTTTATGCAGATGACACTCTTATATTTTGTGGGGCTGAGAAATCACAAGTGATGTACCTGAATCTCACACTTATGATTTTTGAAGCCATATCAGGTTTACAAATGAACATGTTAAAAAGCACAATTTTTCCTGTCAATGATGTTCCTGGTCTGGAGGAGCTATCTGATATAATGTGTTGTAGTGTAGGATCCTTCCCCACTACATACCTAGGCCTACAATTGGGAGAATCATACAAATCACAAGGAATATGGAGTGGGGTTATTGAGAAGTTTGAGAAAAGATTGGCCTCCTGGAAAATGCAGTACCTCTCTATGGGGGGTAGATTAACGCTTATTAACAGTGTGTTGGATAGTATTCCTACCTACTTCATGTCATTATTCCAAATTCCAGTTAAAGTGAATAAGAGGCTAGATCAAATTAGAAGAAACTTTTTATGGGAAGGCAACAGTCAAAGTCACAAATTTCATTTGGTTAAATGGCAAAAGGTTATTTTACCAAAGGAGCATGGAGGATTGGGTGTTAAAGATTTGGCATTACATAATAAGAGTATGCTAATTAATGGCATTGGAGGTATAATTTGGAGGACCCTGGTTTGTGGAAATCAGTGATTAATGCTAAACATGGTGTGAGGAACAACTGGTGCACAAGACATAACATATCACCTCATGGTACAGGCCTATGGAAACACATATCCAATTTATGGGATGAGTTCCAACTTAACTCAAAACTCAAGTTAGGAAGTGGAACTCTCATCAAGTTTTGGAAAGACAAGTGGCTGGGAACAATGGCACTAAAAGATGAATTTCCAAATTTGTACCTACTGGCAATAAATCAAGAATCCACTGTAGAACAATGTTGGCAGAACATCTCTTGGGACCCTCAATTCAGGAGACATTTTCAAGATTGGGAGATAAATGACCTAATGGAATTGCTGGCCAAACTAGCACAGATTGTTGTCAAACCCCAGTTGAAGGACAAACTGGAATGGGGGGACGGGAAATTTACAGTGAAGAAAGCATATGCACACCTATGCTCCAACAATGATCTGATAAACAATTGGCCATGGAAACTAATTTGGAGAACAAAATTGCCTCCTAAAGTGATTTGTTTCAGTTGGGTTGCCTTAAATGAAGCATGCCTCACTCAAGACAGCCTCAGTAGAAGGAGTATACCAATGGTGAATAAGTTCTATATGTGCAATTTGGATTCTGAAAGTGTTAGACATCTCTTTTTGCATTGTCCTTTAGCATGTGATATTTGGAACATGTTCCTCTCTATTTTTGGACTAGCCTGGGTCAAGCCTAACAGCATCAAGGAAGCATATGAATCTTGGTGTTCATGGAGAGTTGGTAAATCCATCAAAAAAAATTGGGTAATGATACCTGCTGCTATCTTTTGGTGCATCTGGAAGGAAAGGAACTGTAGATGTTTTGATGAGATCTCAACTCCGACCCATGTAGTCCAAGCAAAATGCTTATTGAATTTGTTTAGTTGGCTAAATCAGGCACCTGTAATTAGTTCTGTTCAATTTTTTGACTGTGTCTTCTCCTTAGTTATAAAATAGTTTTTTGTGTATATGAGCAGACACCATCTCTCTTAATTTTAATCTTTTGCCGGCATCCGCTGGATGCTTTTAATGAATTCTCCTTACTTCATAAAAAAAAATGTAATAAGACAGTGTTTAGCAAATAATACAACGAATAATGACAGAGATCCAGGGATACGAAACTACAAGAATAGTGTCAATCCTACTGCTAATACTGACATACCGTATATAAACAAGGGACTAGGAATAGGAAGGTACCTGACTAGTACTACAACTACTCGTAAGGCAAGTAAAAACTCTAGACTGTCTATCAACCTAACACCCTAATTTTCGGCTTCCACGCCTTTTTATCGAGGGTCATGTCCTGTGTAAGCTGGAGCATAGCCATGTCCTGCCTAATCACCTCACCCCAGTTCTTTTTAGGCCTCCCTCTACCCCTCCTCTTACTCGCCACAGGAAACCTCTCGCACCTCCTAACCGGGGCATCATCGTTTCCCCTCTTCACCTGACCAAACCATCTCAGCCTCGATTCTCTCAACTTCTCTTCCATAGGAGCCACACCCACTTCCCTAATATATTCATTCATAATCTTATCTTTTCTAGTATGCCCACACATCCATCGCAATATCCTCATTTCTTCTACTTTCATCTTATGGGGATGAGATTTCTTGACTGACCAACACTTAGCTCCATACATGATACAACATGGCCGGTCTAACTACCGCTTTGTAGAACTTGCCTTTAAGTCTAGGTGGCACATTCATGTCACACAAAACACCGGAAGTGAGCCTCCATTTCAACCACCCCACTCTTACGGTGTGTGACATCCTCGTCAATCTCCTCGTTACACTGTTTAATAGACCCAATATATTTGAAACTATCTCTTTTGTGTATGACTTGGGTATCAAGCTTCACGTTTACTTCTGCTTCATGCGTCCCAAAACTGAATTTACACTCTAAGTATTTTATTTTTGTCCTACTCAACTTGAACCCTTTGGACTTCAGGGTTTGTCGCCACACCTCCAACTTAGCATTAACCCCGCCACGCGTCTCGTCAATAAGCACTATATCATCCGCAATAACGTACACCATGACACCTCCCATTGGATGTGACGCGTCAGCACATCCATCGCCAGGGTAAATAAAAATGGGCTAAGAGCTGATTCCTGATGCAATCCCATCACACTGGAAAATAATCTGAGTCCCTCCCACAGTTCTTTCCCGAGTCTTAGCTCCATCGTACATGTCCTTAATCACTCTAATGTACACTACGGGAACGCCGCTAACCTCCAAACATCTCCATAGAACCTCCATAGGTACTTTGTCGTAGGCTTTTTCTAAGTCAATGAACACCATATGCAAGTCTTTCTTCTTCTCCCTATACTGCTCCATCAACCTCCTCACAAGATGGATGGCTTTTGTAGTCGACCATCCTGGCATGAATCCGAACTGATTCTCCGAGGTAGACACACTTCTTCCCACTCTTCTCTCTACTACCCTCTCCCAAATTCATGGTGTGACTCAACAACTTGATACCCCTATAGTGGTGCAATTCCGGACATCACCTTTGTTCTTATACAACGGGACCATCACACTCCACTTCCATTCTTCTGGCATCCGCGTCGTCCTAAAAATGATATTAAACAATCTAGTAAGCCACTCCAAGCCTGCCCGACATGCGTCCTTCCAAAATTCCACCGGAATCTCGTCTGGTCTGGTCGCCCTACCCCTAGTCATCTTCCGCATAGCCTCCTCAACTTCCTCAAATTTAATACGCCTTCAAAACCTGAAAACTCGCAGGCTTTCTGAGTTCTCCAACTCCCCGAGCACAATGCTCCTGCCCCCATCCTCGTTCAGGAGTCTGTGGAAGTATGTCTGCCACCTGCGTCTAATACACGCCTCTTCCATCAACACCTTGCCTTCCTCGTCTTTGATGCACCTCACTTGGTCCAGGCCCCGAGCCTTCTTCTCCCACGCCTTGGCTAACGTGAACCATTTCTTGTCACCGTCTCTGCCCCCAAGTTCTTCATACAAGCACTCAAAGGCTGCAGTTTTAGCTGCCTTGACCGCTAACGTCGCCTCTACTAATCCAATTTTGACTAGTCTTATTTTGTTTTATTTTAGGTTTCTTACAAAATCTTAAATTTTTCATATCATGTTCTTGTATTAAGTATATTGGTGACCAGAACTTGAGGCAAATCCAGATTTTTTGGCAAACAAAAAAGGTGGTGGATCTGATTGGGATTGATTCTATTTTACCTGAACGAAGATAACGACTGGTTGATGGTTCATAGTTTATATACTCATGTAAACAATACTGATAGTACATTTTGCATATCAATGCTATGCAAGAAAATTTCTTCCACCAGTCCAGGATTGGAAGTTGACAAGTAGATCATGAGTTCTTAAGTGTGTGGATTCGACTGTCTCAAAAATTTCCTTATTTCTGTAATTTTGAAATTTCTCTTTGTGCATGCCAATGAAAGTTCATAAACCTCTGTATGCTGGGCAAGTTGAATAAAGTCCATGAAGATTTATAAATCGTCTTTCAGAATTACCCATTTTCCTAAAAATGTCATTATTTTTTTCTTTGTTCTCAAAAACTAACTATATATCAAGTGGGCATTTGAAGGAAGAAAAAGTCAGTTCATAGATTTTTTATACATACACACATATATATATAGATTCATTCAGCGCTCTTCAAGGTAGGGTAGTGCTGCAGGCAGCCTGATTAGACTAAAGCATCAGCCAGTTTCATGTATGGCCTTACAATGCCCAGTCTCTTCCCACTACTGGAATGCTATTTTCTGAACCCTATGAAGCTCTATGAGGTACGATCTCCTGTCTGCTTAATGCAACTTTTCTAATATAGCTCGCAATTTTTCTTGTTAGAATTATCTAACGATCTATAGTAATTATTAGTATTACTACAAACTTCAATGTTATTGCTGGACTTGAAATAAATGCTTAAGCACCGGCAACTTGATAAGAAGAGTCAGCTTGGTCATGATGTCATTGTACATAAACCAGAACCCTGTTTTAACTTTTTTCTTCTGAATGCAAAGAAAGAATTTTTTTGTATAGCATAGGTTCGTAGATCTAAGAATTTCTCTGTTGGATTTTCTTTTGTGCAAAGAGGAACGCCGTACTCTGCAGTGGCTGCCAAAACTTGAACTCCCATATAGAGATTTCAGTCTCACTTTTCAACTATCAAACCCTCAAGCAATTAAATTTTTCTTGCTGGCAATCTGATACTCCTTTTAAACACTGGCAATCTGATACTCCTTTTAAACCCCCCCCCCCCCCCCCCCACACACAGAAAATGTTCACATTACCTTATTGGATTCGCCTTCTCTAGCAGAAAATGTTTGAGCAAAGGTGGCCTATTTGTTGGACCTGTCCCATTTGCCAGGGTAGAAATTCAAAAATAGTCAGATTTATGAGTGGTCATTCAAAAATAGCCACAGTTTCAAAGTAATTGAAATTTAGCCATTTTTCATGTAAAGATAAATCTGAACGAAAACACTGTTCAAAATCCGAAAAATACTCCAGCATAAGTATACTGGAGCTCCAATATATTATGCTGGACCGGTCAATTGAAAGAATTCAATTTGTTTTTATACAATAACTCTTATGTATATATCCCTAAAAAAATTTCTTACTCTTCGCATTAAATATTTAATTAAGGATAGTTTAATCATACTAGGTATTTTTGTATAAACTTTAATATCTTCTTAATGGACGTGCCAAAAGCAAATTGGTCATGGACCGGGGAGAGTACTACCAAGTTTCTAATGAAGTCAAAAAATTTCAAATAGTTTTCTTTTAAGAACCTTTTTGAATTAGACAAGCTAGAGAGAACGTTGTGTGTGTGTGTGTGGGGGG